>RJWT010002553.1:21164-40469 GCA_004365215.1 Cuniculus paca | reverse complement strand
GGCAGGCACACAGGGGTGTGTTTGTCTGATTGTCCCGGTGGGCACTGGCTGCCTGAAGGAAGCAAGGGCTTCCAATGGCGGCTTGCGGGTGCGTGGGGCCTACCTGGCTGCATGTCCCTGTTCCCGCTGGCTGCCAGGAAGCATGCCTCCTGTTGTCAGCGGCCGGTGGGCAGCGGTGGATCTGCCTTTTCTCTCTGCCATGGCTCTTGCCCACAGGGAGCTCCTTCCCGGGATGGCACCAGGGAGCAGAGGTGGAAGTTCTGGTTCCCTCTGCTGTGCCGCCTGGCCGGGAGCTCCTCAACATTAAGTTGTTTATATGTGCTTGCTCTGTTTTCTGATATGGGTATTTACTTCTATAAATTTCCCTCTTGAGTCTGCTTTCATTTTGTCCCATAAGTTCAAGTATGTTGTATTATTATCACTTTAACTGAATGTTGAACTGGATGTCTGAGTTTGCATTTTGCTTAAGGGTCTTCTCATTTTATTGTCTCACTTTTTTTTTTAAAGTTTAATCTGAGGTGATGCTTGTAAATTGCCTATGGTAGGTTCCTTTATTGGTAGTTTTAGGACCTGTAGGTGATGATTACTTCTCTCAGGTATCTATGAGGTATAGCTGGTTTTTGGGTTTTGAGTCTATTGGAAGATCTACCACTTTAGTTTGTTGGAGATGAGAAGTTGTGGGTTGTTTGGCCTAGTCCCTGGTTCTTTGGCATTGTGCCACCGTATTTTCTGTGACCCGTAGTTAATCTCAGTCATGGATTATCAGGGCCAACAGCTGTTTAGAAAAATTATGTCAATTTTGGGTACCAGTAACATCAAACACAACCTAGAAAAAACAAACCGAGGTAATCCTTAATTTGCAACTGTTAACTGTATGAACTAGATTTGTGATTATATTACAAAATGTAAAACCAACTAGAAAATTATATGCAGTGCACAGCTATTTTAAAGATAACAAAATATATAATTGCAGCCATCAAGGATGTCCAATTATCTTGTTTAGAAACCCTGTGTTGCTTTCACTGTTTTGTTTTGATTGATTTTACTCTATTCTGTGTTGTTTGATTGTAATATGTCTGAAGGTGTAGGCAACTATTTTGAAGATAACAAACATTATGGTAGCCACTGCTGTTTTACTAGTATCTTGAAGTTCTGTATTGCTTATATTGTTCTGCTTTGTTTGTTTTGTTTTGTTTTTTAACTGGTTTTATTTTGTTTGATTTTACTTATTCCTGATGGTATGGGCAGTTATATTGCAGATAACAAGAGGCATTATGGTAGCCATTATCGATTGCTTTTTACCCTGTTTAGAAGTCAGGTACCATGTTCATTGTTTTGTTGTGATTGACTCTACTCTGTTTTATTTTGTTTGGTTGTATTCTTTTGAAAATAAAAAAATTTCTAAAAAATTATATGCAGTACATAAGTCCTTAATGTGTCAATTTTGCCCTCAGGGGTTAAAATTTAAAATGGATTAAGGAGAAAATAGAGAAGTGGAAGAAGAGGAAGAGATTAGAAGTAAGGTTGGAGGACAAAGTGGGATTACGCCAGCTTGGGGCAACTGGTGCAGAAGACTGAAGGAAAAGAGAGACGGAAGGTATAAAAGGAAGAAGACAACAGAACCACACCCACAAAGAAGCTAGGAACTACATTCACATTCATATAAAAACAATGAAGGAGAAAGAGAAGAGAAAAAAAAAAAAGAAAAAGGAAAAACAGTGCACCTCCAGGATTTTCTCTGGTTTCACTAATAGACAGCCTGTGGAGACAGAATCCCAAATTGTGCCAGCCTATCCCAGCAAGGCAGCAGTTGCTTTGTGGCGGAGTAGTAGATAACTTCAGCAGGCCTTCCCTGAGTCCTAACTCATTGGACTTGAAACAGTCCAAGGAATTTCCATGGATCTGCACCCAGCTAGAAGCTGCTAGCGGAAGCCGGTAGTAGTTCTGGTTTCTGGGCTTGTCTGACCTGTCTCCAAAATGGCTCCCAGCTAATCCCTGTCTCCCAACAAGAGGCGTAAGTCCTCTGCACTCCCTGCCAGCCAGTGCAGTCCTCCACATCTGCTGCTCCCCTCTATCTCAGTGTCACTCTGCAGAGGCCTCTGGGATTGCCAGCCATCACCATCACCAAGACTGTGCATCCCCAGGTTCCAACAGTTCCTCTTGTGCAGTGAGTCCTGTCTCAGGGAGAAGGCACCGCCAGCTAACCCCTTCTTTGTTAAAGTTTTTCTTTTTACTCTCTTTGTGGGCTTCAGTTTTCACTTCAGATTTTTCCTGGGTCCAGGGGACCCACTTCCTTCCTTCCTTGTGTTCTTCACTATAGTGTATTCCACCTTCTATACAGTGACTCTCAGAGAGGCTATTTTTTCTGCTGCTTACTGCTCTGCCATCTTCCTGCCTTCCATGTGTCTTAACACATTCAGTCTTGCCTCTAGATTTTTGAACTTGTAGAATACATCATAATTGTTAGTGGTCTTGTCTGCTAGTGTTAACACTTTCTGAGTCACTTTTGATTGAGTTTCTCACTTACTTGTTTTTGCTTTGCATATCTGGTAATTTTCATTTAACATAGTGACATTTACCTTGTTAAGTGCTAGATAATATTGATTGATTTTTGAGTGATTCTTAGGTAGGGCAAGCGTTACCTGGAACCTTTTGGTCTTGTTTTTAACCTTTGTTAGAAGGGATGAGCCCTGCATGTAGCCTTTCAGGTTGGATATAAAATGTGCACTAAAGGCATGTGTGTTACCTGCTGATTACCAGCATGTGGTGCTTTTTGAGGTGATGGAACCTTTAACACATGGGATCTACTGGGAGCATGTTAGGCCTTGAGGTCATGACCTTGGAGGGGATAGAAGAACCTTGGCTCCTCCCTTTCCCTGTCTCCCACCTAACATCAGGTGAACAGAGGTCTTCTGCCACAAACTCTTGCCATGATGTCTTGTGCCACCATGAACCCAGAGCAGCCAGGCACAAGTGACTGGATGGTAACCTCTGAAACTGTGAGCCAAAGTAAAACCTTTTCTCTTTTTAAGTTTATTATCTCAGATATTTTGTCACAGTGATGGAAAGCTAGCATATAACCTAAAGTTAATTTTCTGAGGCAAGATCCTTCGTAGTCCTCTAGTCAGTGCCCATAAAGTTAAGAGTTTTAAAAACTTCTGCATAATGGGAATGCACTGTTTCTTGATGTGTGTTAGATTTTCTGTGTGTTGCTGTTTCTTCTAATCTTAGGCAGTTCTTTTCCAGTTTCTGATCATCCTCTTGCATTCATCTGTGAAGAGAAGTATTCCATTTTTTATCATGAGTGACTCAGTACAGATACCTGTGCAGCGACCTGTTATCCATACTCTGTTGTGTGGGCTCTATCCTGTTATACTTCCCGGTTTTGTGCCTCAGGTCAGGGAGACACTGGGCTCTGGGTGACCCTCTTTGTACAGTAAGCATACTCTCCACTTTCTCTAAACAATAAGCTTGAAAAATCATGACCTGTAACTCATCTTAGTTTTTTCTTCTTTTGTCTTTTCTGAATTGCCTGTGTTTAGTGTCTTAATTGGGGTTGTTCCAGTATATTTTGTCTGGGTTTTTTTTTTTTTTTGAGTGTTTTTAGATGGTAAGCTAAATTTGATCCTTTGTTACTCTATCTTAACTAGAAATGGAAAAAGTGATTATCAGAATGGGGTCATTTTTGGTATTTAAATAGACTATACAAAAATCTGGAGCAGAGATTTCAGAGTAGGGACTGGGCAGCTACACAGGAAGTGAGAGTTGTGAATTAGCGAACGGCGTGATATTCACCTTAGAAGAGAAGATAGAAATTTGATCTTTAAGAAGAATTAGAAGTTGGACACTCTAGGTTTAGGAATGAAAGTTTTGAATTTTTGTTTAGGTAGAAAATTAATGTAGAAAATTAATCTTAAATTGAACAATTGATTTTTTAGTTGACTTTTTTTTTTAATTTTAAGGATAGTAAAACCAACAAAATATAACAAAATAAATCCAATCAAAGCACAGCAGTGAAATTGGTACAGAATATCAAAGCAGAATAATAGGAAAACAACAATGGCTACTATGGTATATCTTGTTATCTTCACAGTAGTTTTTCATTCCATCAGGTATAGCAAAATCAGACCCAAACAAAACAGAATAAAACCAATCAAAACAGAATATTGAGTAAAGCAAAAATAAAATAAAATAAAAAATAAAACAAAACAGTGAGAACATTATTAGACTTTAAAAACAAGACAGAAAAAAAAAACTCCACATTTACCATATTGCATACCATTATCCTTCCTACACATGCTCAGACTGTCAGCCCCATGCCTGTAAATTCAACCTAACAATACAATCCTTCAGTTGATTTTTGTACCTCAGTTGTTATCAGCTCAGGCTGACCTCCAAACCAGCTGATGGCTTATAGGGTGAGAGGGTTTGGTGATTTTCAGCCTGCTCGCCGGTAGGCTTATAGGAGGCACTGACTTTTCTCTTCCTGGGTTCTGCATGGTCTGCACAGCTTACCAGAAAGGCTGGCTAGTTGGATCCTTGATCGGCTCCTCCCAGTCCCAGCATGGCTGATTCTCGGGAGTTGCTATCTGACTTTTTTTTCTTTTCCTGGGCCCCTCATGATCTGCCGAGATGACATTTTAACGTTCTAGAAATAGCAATGCAAATTTAGTTTTTCATGTCCTCCTTTACTTTGAAGCCTAAATTTTAAAAATAATAAAAGATAATGTATGTTGTATTTAGTTAAAAGTTAAACGTATGTTTTAAGCATGTAGAGGAAAAAAATTTGATATAGTTATGTTAACTAGTAGATATATGGTGCCATCTAATGGCTACTGTGAAAATCTGCTTAGTAAATGGCATAGTGATTTTTGCATTGTGTGTTTGTATTGAGCAAGTTTGATACTGTATCTTTGTTTCTTTACATCGCAAAGCACAGTTTTTGTTTAAACACTAAGATGTGTTTATATTTTCATTTTAACTTGTGTCTTTTTTATATTCAACTTTATCAGTGTCTTGATTTTTTTGGGGGGAGGGTCATATTAAAGCCATATAAAAAGTGCACAATTTGCTTATTTCAGAGTATATGCAATATAGAGTTAGTATATAAGTCAGTTTTAATAAACAAGTCAGAAATTTAAACCATCCCTACCTGCTGTCTTTTTATTTCTTTTCCTTTATCCTAGTTTTGATATGTTGCTTTAAATCAATTATACCTTGTGGAACCTCAGATCTATCATAAATAGTGTTCATTTTTCTTCCCCCTGCCCTCTCTGCTTTTGTGTTTTGTAAAACGTTTTCAGCTTGTGATTTGGAAGTGATGTTGTAGATCCTCAGGGGCTGTCTGGCCATCCCACACCTGTGGTGAACAGAGAGAGCCCAGGAAGGCCGTGCGAGTGGCGGGGACAGAGACGGTTCCGTCCTGTCTCACACAGCCTCCTCAGTGGCTCACAACCATGGGCTTGCTGTGAAGTCAGCATCCTGGCCCGTGCTCTGCATCTCCTGCATGCTGAAGGTTTCCTTTTGAAACACCTTTTTGTTGTTGTTTTAATGAAACAAAAGTTGCCTGTTGGTGAGATCCTTATTCTTTATAAAAAATTTAACAAATGTTGAGAGGTGTTATGAAATGTATGAGATGCATAATTTCATCTCTCACAGATGACAGCTTTCAGAATGTTAGCGTATGAACTGTTTTTGTACACGTATACAGAGCTTGAATAAATTAATGATCACATTCTGTAGATTGTTTTGTATTTAAAGTTTTTCTTTACCTGTTATTAGATTATGAATATATCCTGGTGCTGTTTTACCATTTTTCATTTTATTATTTATCTGATGTTTATTGACAATATGGTATTGATTTATATAAGTTTTTCTCTGCTATCCTGAAGTTTTTAATGTATAAATAATTACACTGTTACTAATAGTGAGTACAAAATATTTAAAATGTTTTAATTGTTTTCAATACTTAGAAAAATCTCTATAGCTACAAAAAATCCCAGGAAATAGACTGGCTGGGTCAAAGAATGTCATCATTCTTATGGGTTTTTAATAAAATTTATAATAGTTTACATTTATAATCACATTCTAGGCTTTCACTAGGCATGGTAGCACATGCCTGTAATCCTAGCACTTGGGAGACTGAGACAGGAAGATTGCTGTGAGTTCAAGGCCAACTTGGGCTACATAAGTAAGTTTTAAGGCCAGTCTGAATTATGTAGTAAGACCCTGTCTCAAAAAAACTAAAAAAATCAAACCAAACCAAACAAAAAACCCAACAAAAACCAAACCATTCTAGGCCTTGTTTCCTCTACCTTCTTGTTACCTCTTGTTTGAAAAAGCTTTGTTAAATTGATATATTATTGTTTTACATTGCATTTCTTCGATGACCGTGACATTGGATAACTTTACAGTTTTTTTTTTATTGTGCCATGCAAAAATCAGATTTCATTTGTTCTGTGCATTTGTTTCTAGTCTTTTGTCCATTTGGAAACTGTCACATAGTGGTACCATGAAGCTCCAAAGCGGTTACATCATTTTCATACAAAATGGAATGATTTCTCAGTTAAAATAGCAAAAATTTCTTTTTAAAAAAATTTTCATAGGAGATGTTTGCAATACATAATGTTTATATTCTTTGTGTAGAGTTGGTATATGTATATAAGACATCTTAATTTCTTTAATCATCCCTTTCCCTCTCCTTCCTCCTCTTTGCTCATTTTTATTTATTTTTCTTACTAGTATATGTTTGCTATATGTAGTGATAGCATTTATATCGGGAATTTGTACTGTACATAATACATCTTAATTCTTTTTATTCCATTTCCCTCCCCTTTCTTCAACCCTTCCTCCCCTCCCCATTTATAAAAGCATTTTTTCTTTCCGTTCTCTTTTCTTTTTTGTAAATCTCCCTCATCCCCCCACCCCCTTCCTAATTGAACATGCTCTTTCTACTTCCCAATGTCTTCCCTCCAGTTTGCTCCTTATTTACCCTTTGGGTTTCTCACACAAGAGAAACAATGCTATATTTTAATTTGCTTGTCTGATTTATTTCACTTAAAATTATGGTCTTTAGGTGCATCCAGTACCTAAAAATGTCTCAAGTTTATCCTTCTTTATGGCAGGTAGTACTGCATGGTATATAAATGCCACATTTTCTTTATCCACTTATCTATTGATGGACATGTGGGTTGTTGCCAAGATTTAGCTATTATAAACTGTGCTGCCATAAGCATGGGCATGTATATTATCACTGTGATACAGTGCTTTTTAACTCTTCGAGAAAGATACCTAGAAGGAGACTAGTTGAGTGGGTCAAATGAAACATCTCGTTTCAGTTTTTGAGCAAACTCCATACTCATTTTCATCGTGGTTGTACCAACTTAAAACTCCCTCCAACAATAGAGAAGAGTCTCATGTGATGCTGAGACAAATATACATTCTGCTTTTGTTAGGCGGAACACTGTAGATATCTACTAAGGACATTTCTTCAAGGTTTGGTTCAGGCCAGGTATTTCTTTGTTGGTTTTGTCTAGTTGATCTCTTTGTGACTGTAGGGTGTTGAGGTCCCCTATTTCAATTGTATTAGTGCTTCTCTGATTTTTCATGTCCATTAGTGTTTTTTTTTTCAATATAGTTGGGTATGCTGATATTTGGTGGCTATGTGTTTGTGATTGTTATCTCTTCCCCTTGCATTGTTCCCTTGACAAATATGTAGTAACCTTTGTCTCTTCTGATGTGTCTTGGCTTGAAATCTACCTTGTCTATAAATAGAATAGATACCCTTTTTACCAGGTTCCTGTTGCATGGAGTAGTGTTTTCCATGCTTTGACTTTCAGTCTATGGCTTTTTTGTGTACTTTTGAGACAGGGTCTCACTATGTAGTTCAGGCTGGTCTTGGGCTCACTTTGTAGCCCAGGCTGGTTTCAAACTTGCAAGGATCCTCCTGCCTCAGCCTCCTGAGTGCTGGGATTACAGGAGTGCGTCACCACACCCAGGAATTATGACTTTCTTTTTGAGTTAAATGTGTTTCTTATATGCGGCAAAGTGTTGGATCTCATATCTTGATCCATTCTGCCAGTCTGTGTCTTTTGACTGGTAAGTTGAGACCATTCACACTGATGGTTGTAACTGACAGGGATTGACTTATCTTTGTTGTTGTATTATTTTCTTGTTGGTTTCCTTTTTCCTCCCTTCTGTTTAACTGTTTGGGTTGTCTTTTGGATTCATGCTCTTGGGGTTCTTGGAATTGTTGTCCTCATTGTCTCTATAATATCTGCAGAACTTTTTGTTGTGCTTTTTTGGTGGTTGTGAATTTCTTCAGGTGTTCTTTATCATGGAAATATGTTATGTCTCTGTTGTGGAATTTTCTAGAAACTGGAGAGACCAGGAGGGGACTTTTCAGGAGGACTTTAATGGTGCCCCATCCCACGCATTAGAAATGCTCAGAACTAGGCTGGGGCCAGAACCAAGGAGAAGTCTCTTTTTATATAATTTGTGATGTCAAGCAAGTAGAGATACAGAAGTGAAACAAAGGTTTAGTCATCCTAGCGGCTAACCCAGTTTTAGCCTTGAAAGAAACACATCCTGTGCATCTCAGGATGTTAGGCTGCTGTGAAGCTTGTTTATAACCCCATTAGTTTTATTGGTGTGGGTACCCAGTATAGCCTCTACAAGAGAGGCGATTCCCCTGACAAACTGCCTAAAGCATCTCCCTTATCAGTGAGAAGAGGCAGGTCTGCATTCCGGAGGAAGGGGTTGCCAGAGGAACTGCTTGCTTGAGCTGGGAACATTTTACAGAGAGAGAAAAAGGCTGTTTCTTTCCGAGTGCTGCTTTACATTGATTTTGAAAGATACATTTGTGGGGTACATCAATCTGGGTTGGAATTTGTTTTCCTTTAGGACTTGAAATACTTCGCGCCAAGCTCTCTTTTTTAAGGGTTTGTGTTGAGAAGTCTGCCATGATTCTAATGCGCTTTCCTTTGTAGGTGATTTTGGCCTGAGTTGTTCAGCCTGTAACACTCTGGTTGTCTCTTGGCTCTCAGACCTTGGATGTCTGCCAAGATTGTGCCTCACCCAGTCACTCACTGGAAGCCCTGAGAGGAAGCCGACCCTCGGTCTGAGTCCTGGGTTCAGCTGGCTGCCCCCTAAAATGGTGTCTGTCCAAGCAGGCACTTGGACTAGAGTCACTCACTGGCGGTTGTGGTTCACAGCATCCACTGTTCCGTTCCACTGGTGTGTGTATCTGTGGAGGCCTCTGGGGTCCCCCACCTTCACTATGTGTATAGATTCATCCCACCTCCATGAGCTGGGAGTCAGTGATAGAGTGCAGTTTACCACCTCCTTTTTCTGCACTGAGGTCTGTCTCTTCACCCAGTGTGAGCTCTAGTTTTCCCTTCCAGTCCTTCTTGGGTCCCAGGGATCCTCCTTTTCTCCCCAAGTCATTATATTCTGGTGTCTAGATTCTGAATCTCAGAGAGGCTGATCCACTGCTGCTTCCTGCAACACCAACTTCCCAGAAGTCTTAATAATATAAACTCTTCAGAAAGCTGAGATAGGTGATCATGCACCAGCTGGGAGACAGAGGGCCCTGCCTCAGTGTCTTTCAAAATCACTTTTAATGTTTGAAACATGTCATACATCCCAATGTTCCCTTACTGCCTGCATAATTCCAGTTTGCAAATGCAGTCACTTTATCTGCAGAGTTGAACATAGCTGTTATTCTTCCCTGAAGTGATGGGTTGAGTTCATTGAGCAGGTTACATGAGTAAGCAAGTTTTGCAACCCATTCCGTGTCACCGGAAGGTGATGCCGGTTGTGACTTTTTGAAAGTCTCTTGAGCAGCTCTCATAACTCAGAAATGCTGGTCAGCAATACTGCTTTTGAAAGCCACCTCATTTCTGTGTATAAGAGAAGACATGTGTGCTCTGTGTCTCTCTCTTCACAGAGCTGCACAGATTTGAGTTAAAGGCATGAACTTCAGTGTGGTTGACAGCTTTAATTATGTCCTGTAAAATGTTAAATTTGGGTGACAGTTTTTTCGGCTAGCCAGCATTTCTCTATGGATGACATAGCTCATAGACTCACATGTATCAGCAGCCCCTTTGACCTGAATAGTGAAACCAGAAATCTATCCTGTCATGGCAGCCACTCATTTATTGCATATATCAACACAAAATGTGCAGTTCAATTTTCTTGATAGGTAATCATGCAAAGACTTGCAGCTTTCGTGTTGGTTGACACACAAAGGAAGTGCACAAACATATATGCATGCATACCCTCCTGAAAAATATTGCACATATAATGAGTATTGTTGTCAACATCAGTGGTCATGTCAATCTCAATTGCCTAACATGGTGACCCATTAATTTTACCAGTTGTGCCTTGATGTCTCCTGCTATATCATCAGTCCATCTAGTTATGGACCTAGCCAAAAGAGGAACATGTGCCACCTCTTGAGCTGCAATGTCTCCTAAAAGTTCAAGACAAATGTCCTTAGAAACAGGCAGGAGCAACTCTTCACCAACAGTAAAGGGTTTCTTAGTTTTAGCAATGGGGTTAGCTACTAACAATAGTGTTGTCTTCACAGAGATGTTTGATAAAGTGATGACTTTTAATAATTGCTTTTTTTTTCTTTTGAAAAACCCCAGATGCTTTCCTTTTAATGCAGAGTACTTGGTTTCTCCTCGTGGAAAAGCAGTTTTGAAGATTTCATGGAAAGCTGGTTTGAAGGTTCATTCATTGGATAACTGGTCATACCATGTTATACAAGGCATGCTTAGAAAAATTCACTGTTGCAGTGAATCTGTAATTTTAGTAGGACTCTTGGTATTTTCTTTTAAAAGCAGCTTTTTCCCTTGGAAGCCTGAAGACTCTTCTGCTATCTCATCATTGGGTCTTTTCCCCCCATCAGAGAAGCTCTCCAGTGTTGGTTATTTTGGGCTAATTTTGGCTAGAGTTAGCATGTGGGCTACCAAAACTGACTGAGACAGACATACAATGTGGAAAAGAGACCCAGAAATGATAAAATAATGGGCAGGCCACACAGAGACCATAATAAGTATGTCAGATTCTGACTAAAAGGCTGTCATCAGATGCCAGGGAAGAATAAAAGTACATTATTCACTTATGACTATAAAACCTGCATCCACTTGCAACTGGTCACTTAACACTCACTGATAGGGTTTTGTGTCTGTGAGCAACTGATTTACTATGGTTTCTTTGCAGTCAAACATCTCTGCTTCTCCCCAGGGCTAGCATCACTACCTTGGCTTTATCCCAGATGATCAGGCTTTAGATTTTCATAAGAAACACATACCCTAGATCTCTCCTATGCATAGTTCACGGTGGGGTTCTCCATCCTAGCAGACTCTGTGGCACTGCTGATCTGACAGGAGGTGGGGCTCAGCAGGTGATATGAGCAATGGTGAGTGGCTGTAAGTACAGGTGAAACTGGCCTCCTCTCACTGCAAGTTCCCAATATGTACTAGCTCATGGCCGGGGCCTGGGGATCCCTGCCCCATATAGCATGTGCTGCTTAGCTGTGGTATTGCGTTGGTAGGTTAGTTATATGAAATGCTTTTCAATTGAGGATATTTTCAGCTTACAATGGGTTTAGCAGGATGTAAGTAAGGAGGACCTGTATATTATTCTGTATTTGTTGAGTTGTTTCTTTGGCACGAGGAACCAGAGGGTAAATAAGGAACAAAGTGTGTAGTAGGTATTGTGAAACAGGAAGAAATTGTTCAAAAGAAAGGGGAAAAGAAAGGAAGGAAAAAAAATGATACAAGAAGGAAAAATGGAAACAAAGCTTTGTAAATTAGGGGTGAGAGGATAGAAGGGAGGTGATTGAAAAAAAAAAGAGGAACCAGGGTGTATCATGTATAGGTACAAATTCCCTATGATGAATGTGATCATTATGTATACCTAAATTATACCAATAAACTTAAACCCCAAAACTAAAATTTTAGAATGTATTAGTTGCTATAGTAGAGTCAATATAACTAACAACTTATATTAGGATAAAAAAATAGTATGTAGGCTTACACTAGCTGAGATAAATCTTACTTAAATTTTTCTTTAAAGTCTGACTTTACCACATACACTTTTGTAAATTTGGGTAAATTATTTAATTGCATCATTTCAGTTTCCTTTTCTCTAAAGGTAAAGGGATTGTTATGAAACTTGAGTAAAATAATACACATAAAATACTTAGCATAATGCATGATGTAGAATCAACCTGGATGACTATTAGTTTTGTTTTGATTATTGATTAGACTTGTTAAAGGTTTGTCAATCTTATTTTAGTCTCCCCTCCATATGCATAAAGCACACACACAGAAATGTAAGAAAACGTTCTCAGAGTCTTCTGTTTCTTTTATCTGATTCAACTCATTGCTGCTTTTATATTATTTCCTCCTTTCTTTATGGCTATTTTATGCTGTCTTTTTAAAACATCTTTAATAGAATGTTTCATAGTGTTCATCCTTTTGTGATTTAAAACACAAAATTTCAGACTAAGTTGTATTTTTCATTAGTTTCCAAAGAATGAAGTTTTATTGTTAGGATAATAAAGGACTCTTGTTTTTACTGAGACTCATGCAGACTAGAAATCGAATGTTTTGAATCAGACAACCTAAAACCTGCTGAAAGCAGACAGTGATAGCAAGGAGCTTTTCTGGATTTCTGACTTTAAAGTGAATGCTTTTGAATTATCATGTATTCTTAATAGCATTGTTTGCTATATAGTTTTAGTCGTTTGCTATATATTTTTGTACTAATTCTTAATATGTTGCCCAAACTGGTTACAAATGTGTAGACTCAAGTCATTCTCCTGCTTCAAGTAGCTGAGCCTATAGATGCCCATCTCTATGCCTGTTAGGGTCAATATTCTTGATGAAACTGAGAAATTTACTTTCATCCCAAATTTACTAAGCACTTTAAAAAAATTATAGATGGTGGTTGAAGTTTACAACCTTTGTTTAAGAATGTCTTTTCTCCTTTAATTGGTTATTGTGATGACTTATGTCATTTGATTTTCTACTGTTATGTAATTTTTTGCATATTGGAGAGAAGTCTAATTTTGTCTTGATGTAGTTCTCCATACAATCTGGACTGGTTTTTAATACTAATTTTTATATTCGTATTCATAATTATAGAGGTCAGCTATTGCTGAAATAATGCTCCATATCAATCCACCCTAGATCTCAATGGAGTATAAAAATAAGCCTTTATTGTCACAGATCCGATGGTTAGAAGGCTTTCTTTTTAAAGCTTTCATTCTAGTAGAAGATGGCAGATAATAAACTAAAATAAATAAAATAAATAACATTTTACTAGAAGATACTTGATATGGAAAGATGAGGGGAAAGGAAAGGCGTGGTTGGTAATGGGTTGCATTTTTAAATAAGATAGGCGCGTTGTTCTCAGTAGGAAGGTAACATGTGTAAGCAAAGCCTTGAAAGGGGTAGGAGAGTGAGCTGTGCCGTGTCTGGGAAAATGCCGGTCCAGCTGCCAGGGAACTGCCAGGGGCAGACAACTGGGCTACTGTTTGAGAAGCCTGAAGGCAGACGGAATGAACACAGGGAGGCAGCAGAAGAGAGGTTTGAGGAGGCACAGAGAGCCAGACCATGAAGGAAATGAGTGGGTGCTGGGAGCTTCTGAGCAGGCGCTTGGTTCTGATTGATGCGTTTGACACAGTGACTGCCCTGGACACAGAGGACACGCAGATCCCTGGGCACCTGCCCAAGAAAGCACACTTCCTTGTGTTTTCTTCTGAGACATGCAGGAACTTAAAAGTGGTTATTGCTAGATCCTGTGAGTCTTCACTTAGGCCTCTAGATCCCCCACGCAGGTAACTAAAGGGAAGCAAAACTCGACCTTCATTTTATATCCTTCATTTCTTTGAAACTCTGGATTTAGGTATGTTAACGATTTAGGAAAATTTGGCAAAATAAGGTTTGTTAGCCCTAAATTAACCTAGCTTGTCTCATCCTCTAAGACTGAGGATGCCAAGGTAAGAATAACTAATTTTCAGGTTTTCCTTGGACTTCCAATTATTAGCTTTTAAAACTTTCAGTTCCAGACCCCACCCTTCCACCAAGTGATGCCTAGAAGTTTCCAGCCATTATTTTAAACATACAGTCACCTGAATTCTAGGTTCCACTGAACCCAGAACCTTTACACTGAGCTATATCCCCAGTCCTTTTTGAGACAGGGTCTCCACAAGTTGCTAAGTTGCCCAGGCTGGGATCAAGCTTGTAATCCTCCTGTCTCAGGCTCCCAGCGTACTAGGATTACGTTCAGGCCACATCATGCTCCGCAGTACAGTAAAACTTACCAATATTTTGACTTGTGCTTTTTTATGTGTTAATGATAAGAAATCCTCATTTATCCTGGCATCATGAAGAAAAGCTTTGTGTTTTTTCTAAAATATTTATTGGCCAAAATATTTCACATTTAGATCTGTAATTCAATTAGAATTGATTTGTAAATTGTTTTTTCCCTAATTTTGTGAGTTCCGTGTATTGAGAGATGGTTGATCCTGCCCCATCTTGCTGTTGTGCAGCTGTCATTGTCACAGCTCAGGATCTGTGTGTGCATGTATATGTTTCTGGCCTGCCTCTGTGCAGATATCAATTTTAATTGTTGTAGTTTTAAAATAGTTCTTGAAGTCTCATACAGCAGTTCTTTGCTGCTGTTTTCTAGGAATTTGCTCAAGAACAACCTTATAATTACTGTTGCAGCTTTTCAGGTACTCTAATGTGAGGAAGATGTGTGCCCTGATTTGATATTCTTCTAACATTTCTGGTACCCTAAAGGCATTTTTTTCCAGTGTAAATTTTAAAAGTTATAGATGTATCCTCTCCCATTTGAATTTGGTTACTATATAATAGGACTTACAAGATGGGTTGGTCACGTCTATGCCTAAATTTATATTCTTCTAGGCCTCCTGATCCCTGAAAGAAAAGATACCGGACCTCTGAAAGTGGGGGCGAGCCACAGCCGGCAGTGAGTGTTTTACCAGAGAATGCTGCTCGGGCTGGCCACTTGCTGTAGATGCTTCCTAACTTGCTTCCTTTCAGCCATTGGGTTATATTTTTTACTAGGGTTAGGATTTATAAATAAAATGTCTGAATATGAATTTATTTTTGGTACTGGGGATTGAACCCAGGACCTTTGCCCTGACCTGCTTCCCCGGCCTATTTTTTCTTTTATTTTGAAGCAGAGTCTTGCTACATCAGAGTTGCTCAGGCTGGGCTTGAACTTGTGATCATCTTGCCTCAGCTTCCCAGAACGCTGAGATTAGAAGCCTGTGCCACCAGGCTCAGTTGAATAAGAAATTTTTGAGCATATAAGTTTTTAAAAAATAAAACATTCATAATTCCTGGAACAAATACTGTACTGCTGTATTCCAGGTACTGTGAAAGGCATTAGGAAGGGAACGTGTGATGTGCTTCTAAGTCTCTGCCATTGTAGAGCTTCTCTTGGGCAAGTAGGCAGATAAACTGCCTGTTTTGATTGATTGTGTTCAGTCCTATGAAAAAATCACATTCAGGACACCAGGAGAGCATGTGACTAGGACATCGTACCCAACCTCTAAGTCCTGGGAGGCTCTCTGAAGCAGCCAGCATCTGAGTATATCTTCAAGGTAAGAATTACCAAGGTCAAGTCCACAGAAAAGGGAGACAGAGAAGGGCAGTTCAGTCAACTGCATGGGAAGGCCTGGAGTGAAAATTGAGCTTGGAACAGCATGGGATTAATACTGCATAAGAGTGTATTAATATTGTCTCAGGAATTACTATTCTTGCTTATTAAGGGATAAACAAATTTATCTTCGATAATAGTAAAAGTTATTACTAGTTATTAACAGCAATTTTCAGGGAAAGAATTAACCGTGATTCTTTTTTAATTGTAACAGGGTAGTTACGTATAAAACATACCATAGAATTACTAAAGTATATTCTTCTTATTCCCCCTACTTTTTAAAATTATAGTTTCATGCCTCTTCCTCCTTGATATATTCCCTCTAAAAATCTAGGGGAAAGTTGGGTGCAGTGGTACACATGTGTAATCCCAGCACTTGGGTATCTGAGACAGGAGGATAGCCAAGTTTGAATTCCCCCTAGCAGTTTATCAAGAACTTGTCTCAAAATAAGAAGAGCTGGAAATACAGTTTAGTGGTAGATCATCTCTGGATTCAATCCCTAGTACCACCACCAAAAAAAAAAAAAAAAAAAGAACAGAGATATGTGATAAGCTTAGTTAATAATAAACCCATCTGTTAAAGTCAAACAGAAATATGGAGAATAATCTCCAATAAAGAAAATTTTATTTGGGAACAAAGAATGGGATTGCAGTCTGGGACACACATATATGGGCTGGGTGGCCCCTGCTGTGTTTAGGAATGTGGGAAAGGTTGAATTTTTGTTGGACAGATTTGTTTGTGGGAGCTGGCAAACTCTGGTTGATGAACAGCTACAGTGATGGTATGAAGTGAGTTTAAGGTTGTAGTTGAGAGTTCTGACCACAGTTACGAAGAAGGAAAAATATTCCCTCAGAAATAAGGTAGGTGAATTGTTTAAGGCTGAATCACAGAACAAGGATAGGAAAACTGTGACCCAGAGTTTCTGGTGTCATCTTACCAAGGTGACTAGGTGGGAGACAACTGTAAGAGACAGTTGTGGAGAGGGAGCAGGAAGTTTCAGCGCAGGTCAAGAAGGACTTGGCCTTGCCTTCTATGTTAAGAAGCTGGACTTCATAGACAGCTGGATCTGGCATTAAAATGCTGGCATTAATTCCAGCAGTCTACTTGATAGCCCCTGCCCCCATTACCTTCATTACCTACATCAGCACAGAATTCAGCGATCTGATTGCTTTCTGCTTCTACCAGTGTGAGCAAGGATATGGCTGGGTGTGAATGATTACCATAGCCTGGGGTGTATGGACAGAGGGCCCTCTGGAGCTGGGGGACACTTCACAAACCCATAGATCATAAAACTAACGAAAATCATGACTTGGGGTGCACAGAGGTACATGGAAAGTAGGAGTCTCCAGAGTGACTACAGCCATAGGAAGACAGCATTGAAGGACTACACCCACTGAGAAGGGGGTGGGATTCAGCATTCACCCATGAAAGGGTAAGAGTCAGCATTCACATACAAAAACAGGAGTATGAAAACAAAATAGATCTTATTAGTGACTCATCTCTCCTCCATTTCTGCTGGATGCCAAGCTGCAGAACCTGGAACGAAACCACTCATCTGAAAACACACAAGTTGTTTTGAACTCATTTTTAAAAATTTGCTCTTTGGAATTTGATTTTTTCCCCTTTTTTCTTTTCATTTTTTTCTTTTTCTTGTTCTTTTCTGTTACTTTTATCAAATTTTGTTAATTTTCTTTTTCTCTTTTTTTTTTGCTACTGGGAGTAGAACTCAGGACCCTACACTTGCCAGACAGGTGCTTGTGCTGCTGAGCTATATCTCTGGCCCCCTGTTAATTTTCTTTTACTGCTTAATAGGATCCTTTATCTCACTTTTCTCTCCTCCTTCTCATATTTCCTTTATTTTCCAGATTTTACTGCTTTCATTCTCCTATTCTCCACCCCTTCAGTCTTTACTAGTATAACAATTAAGCTTTATTAATTTTTAGATATTTGTTTAGCTCTATGCTGTTACTGTTGAATTCTTTTCTATTGTTAGTGGAAATATAGTTGCTGCATTTACTAGATATTTACTATATGTCAATATTTGCTTTGTCTTTGTTTTTATACTATAATTGTAAGTCTCTTGTCTGTGGTTAAGAGTAGTACATTATTGGCTCTTATAGTATGTCAGTGTCTAATTTGTCTTTGTGTTATTATGACTGATTCTTTGCTATTGCCAGGGTGGCACAGTTGTTATTAATTGGTTTTCTCTGTATGCTAGTGTCTGGATTATCTTTATGTAATTAACAATACTGTAGTTCATTCACACAAAACTGGGTGCTGGACCAATTATGCTCTCCCTCCCCCCCATTAGTGAAGGTGGTTGGATCTTGGAACAGAGGCAAAGCCTATAGTCACCCATGCCCAGAGTGCAGACACTAACTAAAAAGATCTCCATACTGGTAACAAACTCTTTGGAATATAATTGACCTGCAAACCCCAGCCCATGCACATGCATGTGTGCACACGTGCACACACAGGTACACATAAAACATTAGACAAGGCAACAAAATGCCTCTAAACTCTCCAACTCCTCCAACACTGATCCATGGGGCATTGATACTTAGGAACTCAAAAGCTACATACCTAAATTATTCAAAATGTTGAAAAAGGAGATAAAAAAATTCAAAATGCAATTAAGTGCTTGGAAAACTCACAGAAGATATAATTAAACCAATAATAGACTTAACAAATGAAACATGAGTTTACAGAGGGCACCCATAAAAGTTAGCTGAACTAAACAAAGTGATACAAAGTGTGAATGATCAGTTTAGCAAAAATTTGGAATCCATGGAAAGATACTGAACTGAAAACCAGGAGATAAAAAACTCTCTTGAAAGTATGGGCAACAGAAGTGACCAGTATGAAGACAGAGTATCAGAAATGGAAGATAGGGTGATGCCAGTGACCTATATTCAGAGATACCTTAAAAACAAGAGAACATGAAAAATAGATACAACAGTTGCTATGACACAAAGCAGATCAATCTAAGATTAATTATAAATAGTGAAAAATTAGAAGATAGCACAAATGATATAAGAAATATGTTTACAGAAATAATAGGAGGAAACTTTCCAAATATGGGGAAATAATTTAACATTCAGATAAGTGAGGCATATAGAACCCCAAATAGCTACAATCTGAAAAGAACTTCTCCATGACCTATAATAGTGAAAATCCCAGAAATCCAATAGCACTGTTACTTACTTACTTACTTATTTGTTTATTTATTTTAAAGATAGTAAAGCCCAACAAAACATAACAGAATAAATCCAATCAAAACACAGCAGTGAAATTGGTACAGAATATCAAAGCAGGGTAATGGGAAAACAACAATGGCTACTATAGTATATCTTGTTATCTTCACAGTAGTTTTCCATTCCATTAGTTACAGCAAAATCAGACCAAAACAAAACAGAATAAAACCAATCAAAATAGAATATTGAGTAAAGAAAAAAAATTAATAAGAATAAAACAAAACAGTGAGAACATTATTAGACTTTAAAAACAAGATAGAAAAAACCCCCAATATTTATCGTATTACATACTGTTATCCTTCCTATACATGCTCAGACTGTCAGCCCCATGCCTGTAAATTCAAC
>RJWT010002553.1:0-21064 GCA_004365215.1 Cuniculus paca | reverse complement strand
GCACTGACTTTTTCTCTTCCTGGGTCCTACAGGGTCTGGGCAGCTTAGCAGAAAGGCTGGCTAGTTGGATCCTTGATCGGCTCCTCCCAGTCCCAGCATGGCTGATTCTCGGGAGTTGCTGGCTTTTCCTTGTCTTCCTGGGTTCCGCATGGTCTGCATGGCTTACCAGAAAGGCTGGCTAGTTGGATCCTTGATCAGCTCCTCCCAATCACAGCATCCACTGAGTCACTTTTGAAGATAAATTCAGTAGAATTACAGCAGACTTCTCAACACAAACCTTAAAGGTCAGGAGCGCTTGCAGTGAAGTTTTAAGCCTTAAAAGAAAAAACTCCTGATCTGGACTGATACATCTTGCAAAACCGTCTTTCAAAATTGATGGATAAGTGAGTCTTTCCATGACAAATAACACCTTAAGAAATTGATGATCAACAAACCAGCAGTGTAAAAAATTCTCAAGGACATCCTAGAAAGATACAGTAAAACCAGCAACGCTAGAAAGTCTCACAGAATGAGTAGTACATCAGGCAGGATAAGCAGTTAAACAGAAGGGGGAAAAAAGGGAATCAGCAATAGTAAAATAATGCAATGATAGGAATAAGCTAATAACTATCAGTAATAACTCTCAATGTGAATGGTCTTAATTTCCCAATCAGAAAACACAGATTTGCTTCACAGAGTGGAGCAAAAACCAAAACTCAATAGTACACTGCATGAAAGAAACACATTTAGTCCCAGAAGAAATTCTTAGACTAAAAAATTAAAGGATAGAGAACACATTCTATGTAACAGAACACCAAAACCAAGCAGGAGTCACTATCCCAGTTTCAGACCAGGTAGACATCGAGTCAAAACTGATCAGAAGAGGCAAAGAGGGTCATTACATATTGGTTAAGGGAATGATTCAGCAGGAAGCAATAACAATTACAAACATACATGCACTGAACACCCGCACACTCAACTTTAAGAAATAAACTCTGCTGGACGTAAAAGATCAGCTAAACATCAACACAGTTATAGTGGGGACCTCAATATCCCACTATGACTACTAGATCAACCACACAACAAACAACAAAGAAATATCAGAGTTGAATCAAACCTTTGAAATGGACTTGATTACTGCAGAGTATTTCATCCAACAACAATAGAATACACATTCTTTTTGGCAGCACATTGGACTTTCTCCAAAACAGACTATGTAATAGCCCAAAAGCCTGCTTAAGTAAGTGCAAAAGAAATATGTTCATATGTTCATTGTTCATATGATTAGATCCCAGTGCAGTGAAGCTAGAAATTAATGACAAAAGAAACCACAGAAATTATGCAAACATATGGAAATTAAATAGCATTCTCTTGTATAGTCATTAGATCACAGAAGAAATCAAGGGTGAGATCAGACAATTCCTAGAATTAAACTGTAATGCCAGTACTATAACCTATGGGACACAAGGAAAGCATTCCTAAGAGGGAAGTTTATAACTATGAATGATCACATCAGAAAAACAGTGAGCCTATATAAATAACCTGATGATGCATCTCAGTGTCAGAAAAACATGAACAGTCCAAATCCAAAGCTAGTACAAGGAAAGAAATTATAAAGGTCAGTGCAGAAATTAACCAAATTGAGACTAAAAAACAAAAAGAATCAGTGAATCAAAGAGCTAGTTAAAAAAAAAAGTAGACAAACTCTTAGCACTTAGTCTCCCTGCAAAAAAGAAAAGATCAAAATCAACGTGATTTAGAAATGAAAAAGGTAAAATTATAATGGATACTGCTGAAGCTCAGAAGATTACTAGTAACTACTTTGAAAACCTGAACTGCAGCAAATTGGAGAATCCAGAAGAAATGAACAGGTTCCTAGATAAATATGAATTACCAAAACTGAACCAAAAAGATATAAAAACCAATGACAGGCAATGAAATCAAAATAATAGTAAAACTAACAACTAAGAAAATCCCAGGCCCTGACAAATTCATCATTGAATTGTACAAGAACTTTAAACTTTTTAATGAAATTGAAAGAGGAATACTCCCAAAGTTATTATTGGACGGGTAGCATTACTATGATTCTAAAACCAGCAGGACCCATCTGAAAAAGAATCTCTTCAGTGAACGTGGTTGAAAAACTCCTCAGCAAGATACTGGTAAATAATGTAACATATAAGTATCTCATGGCCAGGCAGGCTTCATCCCAATGATAGAAGTATTGTTCAGTGTATGCAAACTAATAAATGTAATACATCAGATACACAGAAACAAGGATAAAATCACACGATCATCGTAATAAACACAGAAGAAGCCTTTGATAAAATCCAACACCTATTTATGATAAAAGCTACATGAAACCAACACCTATATGAAAATACATGTAGGAGAAAACACCTTAATCTGACAAACCTACCATCAACATCATATGAAATGGGAAAAAGCTGAAAGCTTTCCCACCTAAATCAGAAACAAGACAGGGACATCCACTGTTCCCACTTTTGTTCAATATGAAACATTAGCCAAAGCAATCAGGAAAGAGAAAGAAATAAAAGTGATGTATCTATAGGAAAGGAAAGTCAAACTGTCATTATTTGCAAGTGATATCCTCTACATAGAAGGCCCTAGTGTTTCCACCAAAAGACTTAGAATTACAGCTAAATTTAGTCACGTAGAAGGATACAAAATCAACATAAAAAATCAGAGTTCCTGTACACCAGTAATGTACTCACTCAGGATGAAATTAGGAAAACAGTGCCATTCACAGTAGCATCAAGAAAAATGAAATATGCAGGAAATGAAATAACCTAAGGAAGTGAAAGACCTCCGCAATGAGAAGTACAGTATTCTGACAAAGGAGATTGAAAAGGACATCATAAAGTAGAAAGATATCATCCCCTGTTCCTGGATTAGACAGAACCAAAATTGTCAAAATGACTGTACTTGCACAGCTGGTATATACATTTAACGCAATCCCAATGAAAATATCAACAGCATTCCTCACTGAATAGAGAAAGCAATCTTAAAAGTTCATATGGAACAAGAAGAGTCCCAGAATAGCAAAAACAGTCCTGGGCAATAAGAACAAAGCAGAAGATACGACAGCCTCAGATTTCAAGTAAAATTGCAACACTGTAGTGACAAAAACAGCACAATATGGGCAGAAAAAGAGATATATGAGTCAATGGAACAGAATAGAAGATGCAGAAACAACCACAGGCACATTCAGTATCTGATCTTTGACAATGGACCAAAAAGATACAGTGGAGAAAATTTAGCCTCTAACAAGCGGTGCTGGGGAAGCTGGCTATCCACATGCAGAAGACTGAATGTAAACTTGCACCTGGCACCATGTACTAAACTAAGATTAAAATAGGTCAGAGATCCAAATGTTAAAATAGAAACAATCTGCTGGAAATAAAATAGGTAAAACTCTTGAAGCCATAGACATAAGTAAGGACTTTCTGAATAGAACCCCAATTGCACAAGAAATAACTTTAAAAATCAACAAATGGGATCATATAAAAATTAAAAATCTTTCGCACATCAAAGGAACCAACAGAGCAAGGAGAAAACCTACAAAATGGGGAAAAAATTTTGCCTTCTATTCCTCAAAGGACTAAAATCTAGAGTACTGTATATAAAGAAATAAAAACACCAGACCCCCCCCAAATAAAAGACCCACTTGTAAAATGAGCAACTGAAATGAATAGACACTTGTCAGAAGTTCAAATGGCCAATAAATACATCAAAAATGCTCAATATCTCTTGCCATTAGAAAAATGCAAATTAAAAAATAACACCAAGATTCTCTCTTATTCCAGAAAAAATGGCTACCATCAAAAATCAAATAATAACAAATCCTGGCAAGGCTGCAGGAAAAAAGAACTCTTCTACATTTTTGGTGAGAATGTAAAATAGTGCAATCTCAGTGGGAGATTCCTCAGAAAACTAAAACTGAAACTGTCATTTGACCCAGCTCTTCTTCCCCTTATAGGTAGCTTCTAGAAAGAGTTAAACATGTCATACGAAGTTATAATGATATATGCACACCCATGTTTATAGCAGCACAACTCCTAATAGCTAAATATGGAAAGTAGCCTCTATATCCATCAACAGATAAATGAATAATGAAAATGTATTTATACACAATGAAGTACTATTCTGCTATAAAGAAGGATAAACTTGAGTCATTTGCAGGATGCATGTGAGACCATAATGTTAGGTGAAATAAATTCGACCCATGAGCTGAAATATCCTGTGATTCTCTTATTTGAGAAACCCAATATATAAATAAAGAAGAAAATAAAGGACAAGTAATAAGAAACAAACAGGCAAATCTTTTGTAAGAAGGAAAAGGACCAAGAGATGGAGGGAAGGTGGCAGAGGGGAGGGGAGGAAATGGGAAATAAAATTAAAATCTTTTCTGTACATGTACCCACTCCCTGCAGTGAATGTAACCATTATGAACTGCGAATATGTACTAATAAAAATTTTAAAATTGTGAAAAAAAATGATACTTTTCAGTCAAAAAAATAAGGGGGCTGCTGCATGGAGAAGCTTAGTAGGACCTTTCCTAGAAAATTGATTGTGACCTAAGTGTTTTCTCTCCGTGGCCTCTTACCTCTGATTCAGATGAAGATGACAAGTGTGTTTATAGTTAAGGTCTGTGACTTGCCCACAGTTATAGTCTAGTAAGTATCAGAGTTAATTGAAATATAACCCTCAGAAGTACTTTTCTTCTGTTATAAGTGTGATGCTTGAGGCCAGTTGGAAGACTGTCTTCCTATAAGAGGAACAAGAACATTGGAAGTAATTTCCCAGTAATGTAAAGCGTTGTACTGCCACTGCCCTGCACTTAGAGAAGACCGAAGAAGAGGTCTTCATAAAAGTGCAAAGATGTAGCCAGGCATGGTGGCACACGCCTGGAACCCCTGCACTCAGGAGGTTGAGGCAGGAGGATTGTTGCAAGTTCAAGACCAGCCTGAGCTACCAAATGAGCTCAAAGCTAGTGTGCACTACATAGTAAGACCCTGTCTCAAAAAGACAAAACAGAGCAAAAGAAAATAAAACAAACAAAAACGGTGCAAAGGTGTTAGACAGGAGGGGTTCCTCTCTTTTCCTAGTGGTCTTGATAGTTGTAGCCTCTGTCCCTGGCTTTGCTAAGGACGTGGCACTTGATTTTGAAAAATTCCGATCCCAGCAGTTTTTATTTCAAAGTGTAAACAAACACAAAACCAAAAGTGATGTTCAGCAGTTTTCTGAATGTTTCTGTGAAGGGAACCTCGAGGTATCTATACTCTTATTTTTGATGCACTATGTCATCTAAACCAGTTTCCCTTCTAAAATTTATTAAATATTGCCAGTCCTTACATACCAATTTTCTTATAAAGCTTGTACTTTTATTTATTCTGTATTGTAAAATAGTGTTCAAATCTTTGTTTTGAATTTTAATGAGTTACTGAATCTAGAATTTTTGTGTAATTATTCACTAATTATAATTGCCACTATTTATTTCCCTATTTCAAAAAAATCTCAAAATTTCTTTCAGAATTGGGACTTTCTAAATTTATTCAATGCAGTACTCTCACCATTTTGGACTTGCTTGAAACTGGACCTTAGTCTTTTTCTCAAGCAAATTTATCCTTTTGGTTTTCTGAAATTTCTATTCCCTTTTTTCTTAACCTGTTTTGCTTTTTAATTCACACAGTAAAGCAGTCTTTTGTAGTCAAGGTTTTGGATGTTATAGGTAACATTCTTTTTTTTTAAATATTGAATTTCTGTGTTAAATAATCTAACTGATTTGTGTAAAATAAAAGTTCAACCACATTTTTGCTGTTTCTTTTGCAGTATAGAGCAAGTTCATGTTTTGCTTTGAACTTTTTTATGTATGTTTGATATATTCAGATTGTTTACTCCTGAACATTTTCACTAGTCTTCAGTTTTATTTTGAAATTTAACACCACAACTGCTTCAGTTAGAATCTAGTCACATCCTAAGGTTGCTTTTCATGGGCTAGAATTGCTACATTGCTGATTTCTTTCCTTTTTTTTGTGGTACTTGGGATTGAACTCAGGGCCGTATGCATGCTAGGCAAGCACTCTTATCACTGAGCTACATTCCCAGCCCATGCTGATTTCTATTTAACTTGTATTATATTTTTAATTTTTACTGATACATTTTACTAAACTGGCACTGTTTTGTTTTTTTTTTTTGCAGCACCGGGGATTGAACTCACGACATTGCACTTGCCAGGCAGGCGCTTAGACCGCTGAGCTAGATCCCCGGCCCTGGTGTTTTTGAGACAGGGTCTCACTATGCCGTTCAGGCTGGCCTTGAGCTCACTTTGTAGCCCAGGCTGGTCTCGAACTCACAACGATCCGCCTGTCTCAGCCTCCCGAGTGCTGGGATTACAGGTGTGAGCCACCGCGCCCGGCTAAACTGGCACTTTCATTACCTTTGATCACTGCTAGCCTGCTGGTGGGATAGTAACTGCGCACTTACCCATATAGAACTTCATTTTGTTTTGGTGTATTTAACATATCGAGGTTTCTAGTGTATCTTTTATTCAGTGACTTAGCTATCATGCCCAACTGAGTGTTTTTAGTACCACTGCAAAATTAATGAACATATTCTCTGTTCTTTCTTTTATTGATAAGTTATTAAGCAACAGCTATAGAGTGGCTCTCTAAGCTGATCAGAGTATTGAGTTTTGGATACAGTAGTACATCCTTTTGTCTGTCTTAACTCAGTTGCATTTGCAGCTGTTGCTAGGGAGAGTAACTCCTGTAGCCTCTTAGGCATGAGACTTGGTCATCAATAAAGGCCAGTGGCTGGAACAGAGAGGTTGGTGCTAATGGAAACACATGACTAAGAGCTTTCTTTGAAACTTTGGTCAGGAAGTCTGGTTCCCACTCCCTGGGTTTCTGAATCTGCATCTAGGGCTGAGCTCCTCTGAGTTTGTTAACTAAATGGAAATTTCATTAGAGGAAATTGTACCTTTTATTCAAGGAAGCTAGAGATGGTATGCTTTCCTTGTGTATTTAGCTAGCTTATCATTTAACAGAAAGAAAGTGACAAGTTATCTTGACATGCTTTACGGAAACCAGGAGTGCTCCTTAGTGTCCTGTTCATGTATCTTTTTTTTTTATTTGTGGAGGATACAACCAAACAAAATAAAACAGAGTAGAGTCAATCACAGCAAAACAATGAACATGGTACATGATTTCTAAACAGGGTAAAAGGCCATCAATAATGGCTACCATAATGCCTCTTGTTATCTTCAGTATAACTGCCCATACCATCAGGGATAAATAAAAATCAAAGAAAATAGAACAGAATAAAATTAGTAAAAAAACAAAACAAAGCAGAACAATGTAAGCAATACAGAACTTCAAGATTCTAGTGAAACAGCAGTGGCTAACATAATGCTTCTTGCATTATCTTCATAATAGTTGCCTACACCTTCAGACATAATACAATTAAACAACACAGAAGAGAGTAAAATCAATCAAAACAAAACAAAGCAATATGGGGCTTCAAAACAAGATAATTGGAAATCCTCAATGTCTGCAATTATATATTTTATTATCTTTGAAATAGCTGTCCATGCCATCAACTATAATAAAATCAAACAAAACAATAAAACGAAACTAAACAGAACAATGAAGACAATATGAGTTTCAAATCATGATAATAGATTAACTTCCTTCCCTTTTTAGATAATTCCTCCCCTTTGACTTTCCCAATATGTATTGTGCATTTTGGATCCCACTAACTTCTTTAGTTTGTCATACTAGGGAGACAACACGAAATTCACCCATGTGACTCTGAACCATTTCATCCATGAGCGTGATCTCAAGTTGCCTCCATCCACCTACAAGAGCCTTGAGGTTATCTTTATTTATAGCTGAGTAGGTTTCCACCACATACAATGGCATGTCTTTCTTATCCATTCTGCAGTTGATGGGCAGGCTATCCTTACTTTTTTTCTGGTTCCCTGTCACATAGGGCATTGTTCTCTCTCCTTTGAATTTCAGTCTATGAATTTTCTTTCTAGTTAAATGTGTTTCTTGTATAGAGCATATTGATGGATCCTGTCTCCTTATCCACTCTGTCTGTGTTTCTTTCTATTGATGCATTGAGGCCCTCTACATTAATAGTTATGTCCCTCTTGTACTGCATTGTCTCTGCCATGCTATTTTCCTGCCATTGGCTCCCTATTTTTCCCCTCCATTCATTCAACTGCCCCCGCTTGATGTCCCCTTCTGCCATTGTTCCTGAGACTGTGGTCCTTTATATTTTTCTCTAGAATGTCCTTTAGTATTTTTTGTAGGGTTGGTTTGGTGGTCATGAATTCCTTGACTTGTTCTTTGTCATGGAAGTATCTTGTTTCTCCATTAATTTTGAAAGAAAGTTTTGCAGGGTGCATCAGTCTGGGTTGGAAGTTGTTTTCTTTCAGGACTTGTATTACTTCACTTAGCCTCTTCTTGACTTGATGGTTTGTGTTGAGAAGTCTGCCATGATTCTGATGGGTTTTCCTTTATAGGTGATCTGTTTCTTTTCTCTAACAGCTTTTAATATTCTGTTCTTGTGTTGAATTTCTAGGATCTTGATTATTATATGTCTGGGTGTAGATTTGTTTTGTTTATGGCTAGCTGAAGTTCTATATGCCTCACTTATTTGAAGTCACTTCCTTTTTCCATGCTTGGGAAATTCTCTGAAATTATTTCCATAAATAGAGTCCTGATGTCATTTGTCTTGACCCCTGCTTTTTCACTGACATCTTTAATTCTTAAGTTATGTTTATTTGAGTTGTCTTGTAGCCATTGAATTGTTACTTCCTGGTTCCTTGTTATTTTTAAGAGGTCTTTCTTTTTCCTATCACAAGCTGCAAACCTGTCTTCAAAGTCTGAAAGTCTATCTTCAGTTTCTTTCAAGAAGTTTTGCCAGCTTTCAATAGAGTTTTTAATTTCCTGCTTATCTCTTTGAATCTGTTTCATGCATTCTAAATCTCTTACATTGTTCATTCACAGTTTCCCTCATTTTCCTATGCTTCTTTATTTTTTTATCTGTGTCTTCTTTAGAGGTACTTAGCAATTCTTTTATTATGTTTTTCATTTCTTCTTTTATCTGAGATAGTATTTCTGTTCTAATTTCTCTTATAGCTTCATGAAGTTGTTTCTTTTTTTTTTGCGGCACTGGGGATTGAACTCATGACATTGCGCTTGCAAGGCAGGCACTTAGACCGCTGAGCTAGATCCCCGGCCCTGGTGTTTTTGAGACAGGGTCTCACTATGCCGTTCAGGCTGGCCTTGAGCTCACTTTGTAGCCCAGGCTGGTCTCGAACTCACAACGATCCGCCTGTCTCTGCTTCCCGAGTGCTGGGATTACAGGTGTGAGCCACCACACCCGGCTTGAAGTTGTTTCTTTACTTCAGTTGCCATCACTTCAGACATTTCAGGTGTGCAACTCCCAGTCTCTTTTGTGTTTACTTTTCCTGGACTTGTGCTGCTTGGGTTGGATGCCAGAGACTGCCTTTTCCTTCTTCATCTTGACATATTACTGGGTTCTTCTGGACAAGTGGGTATTGGGATCCCAGACACTTCCAGCATTGGGTACAATTTCTCTGAAGCGAGACTGTTTGGTTTTTCTAGCCAGTGCTGGCTACAAGTATCTGATGGTGGGTGCCTGTGCTTCTGGACTGAGCTGGGTACTGGCCCACAAGGGCCCTTGGAGTTTGCACAGGAGCGGAGCCAGCCAGAGCATGTGGGCCTAAGCTGGTTAGGAACTTAAGTGCGATGTTCTGTGGAACATGCAGGGGAGTGGGACTCAGTCCAAACAACTTCCACAGGTCCGCAACTTACCTGGAGCTCCTGAAAGAAGCCAGCAGCAGTCCTGGCCCCAGGCTTATCCTGTTAGACTCCAAAATGGCTCCTGGCCAATCGCCGTTTCCTGCGGGAGTACTGAGTCCTCTGCGCTCACCGCCAGCCAGCGCAGACCTCTGCGTCTGCTGCTCTCCTCCACCCCTTCGCCTCTCCACAGAGACCTCTGGGGTCGCTAGCCGCCACCCGTTGACTGTGCGCCCCCAGGATCCAACAGCTCATCTCTCAGGGTGAGTCCGGCTCCAAGCTAAGGCACCGCCAGCTACCACCTTCTTCTTCAAGTTTTTCTTTTTACTCTCTCTGTGGGCTTCGATTCACAGTTTAGATTCTTCCTTGGCCCAGGGGACCCACTTCCTTCCTTTTTGTCCTCCCCATGATGCTGTATTCAAGCATCTGGACTGTTTGTCTCAGAGAGTCTGTTTACTCTGCTGCTTACTGTTCCGCCATCTTCCTGGAAGTCCCACCTATCTTTTTGTAGATCATTGAAAGTTGGTGTTTTGGTAAATTGTGCTAATGTGACGGCCATGGTTGTTTTTAAAAGAATAATGAGCATTTGGCATTTAATCCACAGTCTGCACTTCACTGACTTGAGTATGAACCTGAGTTTTGCAGGAAGGAAATCTTTTGGTTAAAGCATATGCATGCACTGCTACCTTTTTATAGATTCACAGAATTAGTCAGCAATTTATTTTTTGTGAGTAGATTGCGATACAGTGTGAAGGATTGGAAGTTCTTTCTACTATTGGACAAGAGGCATTAAAGGAGCAAGCAAAGAAAGCATTTTAAAACTGATACAGGATGTTGCATGTGTGTATTCATTTGCAGTTTATACCAGTGAGACAGCCTCCAGGAAGAGCCTCCTCCCCCAGCCTGTTGGGATGACCAAGCTGTCAGCCAGCATTATTTGCCTGGTTTCCGCAGTGATTGCCTCAGCTGCCTCTGACCTTCTCCACTCCCATTCTTACTTTCCTACTCAGCTGTCTTACTGTTTACACACTTAAAATAGCGTACCGAGGCCCTACCACCTTCATGGTGAAGTGCAGGCTCCTTACGGGTTGTTACAAGCCCTTTCATTATCTGCTTTGCTTGTTCTGCAGCATTATCTTTTGCCACTTTACACTTTTTATTCTATTCTCTTAGGACATCCTCTTGCTCTTTTACTATACATACTCTTCTTATCTTGTGGTTTGCCTCTTTTCTTATTCTGCATTATAGATTCTTCACATTTTTAAATTCTAAATTCTTCATATTTTAGTTTAGGAATCACTTCCTCCTGGAAGTCTTCCTCGATTCCCCATGTCAGGATAAGTTGCCCCTGTAGTACTTTATTAGGTTCCTGTATCTGGGGATCACATTTGTCTTGTTCAGCTTTCTCTTGCTCAGTATATTTTAGATACTTTATTGTACAGTTAGTATTTCTCAGACCTTCCCACTGACAGAAGACACCTGTCCCTTATGGTTAGCAAAAGGAAACTTGTTAAGAGAGTCAGATTTTCTTAACGTCTTGTATTTTATGTTTTACATTTCAGCAATTTTTTTTTCTTCCTGTCTGTCCTTACTTTTGGTCCTAGGGATCCAGTGCAGGGCCTTATGGGTGCTAAAACACATGCTTTAGCACTGAGTTATACTCCCAGCTCTTATGTTGTTTCACTTTTACCAGTTTTAACTGTTAAAAGTTTCCCTAATGGTTAAATTTTGTGATATTCATACCCTAACTCTCCTAGTGCAGTGGGCGCCGAGGAAGGACACCTTAGTGCGCCATCACGTTTACTTTTCAGTGCCAGTGCTCCATCCTCTATTCTCTCTTCCCTTTCCCTTTCGCTTTTCCTCTTCTTCTCCTTTTCCCCTCCTTCCCGAGATGGAATCCAGTGCCTTCACATGGAGCTACATCCTTAGCCCTTAAAAAATCGTTTTCATTTTGAGACATGGTTTTGCTTAGTCACTAACGTTGCCCAGACTGAGCTTGAACCTGTGATCCTCTTGCTTCAGCCTCCCAGGCTGCTGGGAGTATGTGCTACCATGCACAGCTATCATTCATGGTTTGAGTGGACATGTTTTTTCTTCAGCTGTCTGATTAATGCCGATTTAGTTGCAGTTTGCTTTGACTTGCAGCACTACTGCTTACTTATAAAACTGTTCTTATTACATCACTTTAGTGGTGTAAAATATGTCAGCGCGTGACCAACTGCTCCTGCTTTCCTCTGCTCCAGCACTGCCCAACTTTGTCAGGTCTGTGCAGTAACTGTCTGTGGCTGCAATCAGAAGGTTGTATCTTTTTGCAGAGCTTTTATGTTTTTCTTAAGATGCAGGTATTTTTGTGTTCCCTGCAGCCAGTACATGGACTGCATCCCTGCAGCAGAGTGGAGATAGCACTTTGCAGGTGAGCACTGCATCTTTATTCAGTGTGCACTGAGAATGCCGGTGGACAGTCCATGCACAGATGGCCGTTTTCAGTGGGAGCCCAGTATGAGCTCGTGTCTTAGTTACTTTTTAGTCAGTACCCACAAGTTAAAGCAGGAAGGTTTATTTGGCTTACAGTTTGTAGAGGTTTCAGTCCACTGTTGGCTGACTCCAAGGCAGGGTGGTGTGGCAGAGGAGCACTGCAGAAGAGAAGCAGTGAAGCAGTTCACAGTTCGCAGTTCACAGCATAGAAGGCAGGCAAAGTAGTGAAGAAGCAAAGTAACCTGTGACAAGCAGAGACGGTCTTTCTGTCCCTTATATTCTACCCAGGCTACTCCCCGTTAGGACAGGTAGCTCTCACACACGGGATGCGCCAGCCTTAGTCCTGGCATCGCACCATGAATCAATCCCAGCATCACATCATTGAGCCCGTTGTCACACACTCCAGATCCAGCCACCTCCAAAAAACCCCACCTGTGACCTCATGGGGCTTTTGGGGATACCTGGGCAGAAGCCGTATCAGCTCCTGTCATCACTAACTGAAGGGTACTTGGCCTGCTTACCTCTCAGGTAAGGAACACAATCCAGCAGCGCCGTAGACAATCCTTTGATTGATGTGGCTGTGTTCAGATACCCAAAAACCCATATGCCTTGAACCATTTGGTATTTTCAGCAAAGGCTGCATCCCTTGAAAACAGCAGGCTTGGTGGGAAATGTTTGCAGAATGAGGAAAGGGTGCTTTTATCACTTCGAGAAGAGAACTAGTTGGCGTGACATTGAATTCTAGGAGGAAGATGGTGTCTCTCCAAGAGATGTGAAAGAAACTGCTTTCTGTTTGTCAGAATTTTGATGATTTTGAACTCAGTACTGAAATGAGCATATCTGAAACTTGTTCGACATCACAGATTAGCTTTAACTAGGAGGTTCTGTTGAATTTCCAAAATCTTTTTTATGAAGCTATGAAGCTCTTTAAAGTGAAAAGAAAGAGCAAAGAATCATTGAAAATGTAAAGCAGATGAAGCAATGACTTTAGAACTTGCCTGTGCCATTTGACATGTAGATAATTTTGAGCTAATTTCTACACATTGAATAGGCAGTGAAAAGATTTGAGACAGTCAACACTAATTTGTTGTTCAAAAGAATGATTATGCTTTGCTCTAGGGAGATTTGTCAGGAAAATAAGTTTGTCTTAGTCTAAACTTCATTAGAATTGCAATTTTGAAGCCTCAGGTAAGACTACCTTGAAGAAAAATCTCTCCCAGAGACCTGATAGAGCTTTTATATTATTTGTTTTTAAATATATTATGAATGCAATACATATTAAGTGGTTATATTAAGTATTTGGTTTAAATATATTAGATACTTTATTCCATACTTAAAAAGTGTTTGCGTTGTCTTCCAGTTTTTTTAGAATTGATTTAAATTTTGTGATTATGGTATTTGAGTTAATTTCAATATATTTCAACATATTTATAGGACCTATAACTAAATCTCTTGATAGGTCCATCTGTGAATCAAGTTAGGTACCTTCTGTTAACCTGGCCAATCAAACTTCTCTTAGAGGACAGTTTTTCCTATAATGTTAGGGTTCTGCCTTGCCATCCACCTGCCCTTTCCCCTCTGTTGTCCCTCCAAGTTACTAAGTAATGAGTTGATCTCTTTACAGTAATACCTCAATTCATGAATCCTTCTGTTTGCAAACAATTTGGTTCTCAAAAACATTCAACAATATTTTGCTTTCTTCTACAAACTCCACATCGAGTGACAAACACAATCAGAGCCATGTTCCCGAAAGTCATTAAACAAATTAAGTTTGTGAGCCAAGACACCATAGTGTTAGTAAGTGCTATTTTTAATTTTTATAAAATATAAGAGTATTATATCCTTTTCTTTGTATTATAGCCTTTTCTTTATGTATCACTTTCTCAGTTTCACATCATTTATATCATAATACTGTGTAAAAATTTTAAGAGACTTTATTTGTGCAAGTAATTGAGATACCATAAAAGGAAATTTAAGCAGACCAAATTAATCTTTCCTATTTCTAAATTATTTCTTGGAATCACTGATAATAATGTATTTTGTGTCCAAACCATTAAAAAATTTTGTAAAATTTTGCTGATTAAAATGTGAAAATATTTCCTTTTTAAAATAGAAAACAAATATTTCTCTTAAAATGAAAGTTGGCTTCTTACCTAGTTTGCATTTTGGTCAGGAGGTAGAATTGCATCTAGGAAATGAATTATTAATGCTCCCAGATGGGGTGAGAGCACTAGGGTTTCTTGTGCGCAGCGCAGTCCCTGCTGTCTCCCTGCTGTGAGGACTGTAAGTGGTGCTTTTCATTCTTTCTGTTTTAGAGACTTAGGTGAAGCCTAGGGGTACATTTTGTTTAATTTTACATTGAAAATAAGAGTAATAGCTGGGCATGGTGGCGCACGCCTGTAATCCTAGCACTTGGGAGGGTGAGGCCGGAGGATCGTTGCAAGTTCAAGACCAGCCTGGGCTACAAAGTGAGCTCAAGGTCAGCCTGAACTGCATAGTGAGACCCTGTCTCAAAAAGACAAAAAAATAAAGAAAATGAGTAATGATGATAGACCTGTAAAATTTATTTTAAAAGTTATAACTAAATCATTTTGATTAAAAATTAATTTTGTTTAGAGTATGTTATGGCACATGTAAATAACTGAAAATATATTTGTTTAGTAGACAGTTCCATTACATATAATTATTTATGTATATATTTCTGGTATTTTTCTTAAAAACTTTACTAGGGAATTTTTTTTGTGAAAAAGTGTAAAGTAGAATTTAAGTAAATTGTTATACTTTGAAAGTCAAAATGTGTTCTTGCTCTTTGACTTTCATTTTATTTTATTTATTTATTTTTTTCTGGGCACCAGGGATCGAACTCAAAACCTCGCACATGCCAGGCAGGCGCTTATGCCACTGAGCTAAATTCCCCGCCCTTGTCTTTCTGAGACAGGGTCTCACTGTGCAGTTCAGACTGGCCTTGAACTCACTTTGTAGCCCAGGCTGGTCTTGAACTCGCAATGATCCTCCTGCCTCAGCTTCCTGGAGTGCTGGGATTACAGGTGTGCACCACCAGGCCTGGCCTCTTTGACTTTTATAAGACTAAAATTTTATCCTTTTTTGAATGGCTGACTTATCTGTAGAAATTCAGATAACTTTTATCATTATTAGTGAAGATTGTATTATGATAGAAAGTAGTATCTTTTTAAAGTTCGCTTTTTGCAAATGTGTATGTTCATTTCTGAATATATAGGTAAGTACCAAAACCGATTTAGTGTACATAACATAAATAATTGCTCATCTTGGACAAACTGAACTTTCTGTTTTCTAATGAGATACTACTGACTTGCGCCCTTTTTTACTTTAGCAGAAATTTTTCAGAAATCACATAATAGTGTGTTCTATACCTCACAGCTTATTGTTCTATGGAACACCTATAGCTTGTTTGTTTGTTTATTTATTTATTTATTATTTATTATTTATGAGACAGAGTCTTGCATTGTCATGCAGACTGGCCTTGAACTCACTATGTAGCCCAGGCTGGCCTTGAACTTGTGACAATCCTGCTACCTTAGCCTATCAAGTGCTGGGTTTACAGGTGTATCCAGCTAGAATACCTTTAGTTTTGAAAGTGTCATTTTAACTTTCTAGTGTGACTCATAAGAATGTGTCACTGATGTTATTTTCTCAGAGTAGTTCTAAAGTAAATTTTAAAATATTTTGAAACACATCTTTGTGTGTGTGTAGTACCAGGGCCTCCACACTGATCTTCATCCAGCCCACTTTTTAAAAAAATTTTTTTTGAGAAAGGGTCTTTCTGAGTCACCAAGTTGCCCAGGCTGGACTTGATCTTGCAACCCTCTTACCTCTGCCTCCCAGCATGCTGGGATTACAGGTGTGCACTCTCATGGCTAGCTTTGAAACTTACCTTTAGTGGAAAAAAACATTATTTTGGTTATACCTTTCTCTTGTATTTTTATCAGCAGCACCTGACTTTCTTTATGTGAGATAGGTTTTCTTGGTTTTTCAAGCAATGTGAGATTTCTTGGGCTGCATAATACCTAATCCCGGGTAGCCACTTAAGCAATGAAGTTTCCGGGTGTGTTTGGGCCTGAGCTAGGAGGAAAACCTCTACCACTTGCTGTTTTCAGGATAGTACTGAATTACTGTTCTCCTTTGCATCTTTACACCAGCTTCTGTCCTGTTTATGAAACTCCTAGAAGTGCTGATGGCAATTCTGTTTTCATTTTTACCTCATCCTTCAAGGTTTGTGCATGCTGCTGTTTTTTGGTTACATACCTTAGCATATTTTGTTAAACACTCTTCTTCCCAGGCTATGCTCCAGCCTGAGAACAAGACTGGCAGAGCTGTTGTTGCGATGTGACTTCCTAGTTCTGTAACAGAATCTGGCCCTCAGCCCCAGCCTGGAGTCCACCCCCACCCCATGCCCTCATTGCTTCTCCCTTACAACAGTGGCACTGCCGTGCCATCTACTGGGACACTGTTGAGCCAGCTTTGAGTAGATTGCAAGGCCATACTGTGTGCCACGCCTGGTGTGCCTCGCTCTCACAAACCATGCAAAGCAGGAGACCAAGGCTCTCAATGATCATTGGTCACTTCATTTGTAACAGATGAGTTCATGTGAACTACCATGCTCTTCTGTTTATGGAAGAATATTGGAGGAGATAGCACATTAGGTGGTGCTCAGCTGATGGAAGAGTAGGTTGTAGTTTGTGGGGGGTATTTGAGACCCCAGGTTCATTCTCCACCCATACTCGAAAGACACTGGGTGTACGAAATTTTAGTTCCTGTTAACTCCAGATGACTTGCGTAGTGAAAAATAGTGTGAAAGGTGATAGGAAAGAGAGATTGCTGGGGATTGGAGAAGTCGAAGAGGATTTTATTTGTTCGCACTCTGTAAAATCTCTGTGAGTGTTTCATCTATTTTTTTCTCTGTCTCTCTCTCTCCCTTTTGAGACAAGGTCTCACCATGTAGTGCAGGCTGGCCTTGAACTCAGTATGTAACTCAGGCTGGCCTTGAACTCACAGTGATCCTCCTGCCTCAGCCTCCTGAGTGGTGGGATTACAGGCATGTGCAACCCTTTTGGGAGCCATAACTTTCAGAGAAGCTCATTTACTGCTCCAGCACTGGATCAAGGGTTCAGGTGGTGCTCGTCGCCTCTGTTTGGCCCCAGTCACATGCGTTATGACAGTGTTATACAGTAATTGCCTTCACCACATAGTTCAAGGAAAACAGGAGCTATGCATGTAGCAATGCCTGGTGCATAGTCATGATTCAGAAGTCTTTGTTGACGATTGAATGAATGGGGTACTGGAATGGAGAAGAGTTAGCCATTCCCAGCAAGGGGAAGAGGATGAACAAAAAACAAAGAGTTTGGATTGAGTGTTGTGATCCTGACACAGTGGAATAGGCCTGTTTGACTGGAGTATTTACTGAAGAGAGGCTGGAGCTTTAAATGCCAGCAGTGAATCTGGAGTTTGTTTGCTAAGAAAGGGCCAGTGAATTGTAGAGATAAGTGTGATAGTACATATTTCTCATGCATCTGATAATTTTTATACATGAGGAATATTTTTCTAATCTCTTAAAATTTTCATAATATTTTGCAATGTGTTATATGTTTATTGACTGCCTATTTTGGAGAAAGTTTTTCTGAAATCGTTTCAACATAATTATAGGGAAACTTAGAGAAATTGAATGGATGTTGTTGACTGTATTGAACAACTGGCACTAAACTTCAGTGTTTTTCTTATCAATTACTTTAAGCTATGACGATTTAAAAATGTAATTCAAGTAAGACAGTAATTGAACTTACTTATGGGGGTTTCCTTCTTATTTGTACCTTTGGGAATAATAAATGCTTACAGCTGTGACTTTTTTTTCTCTAGTATCTCCAGAGGCAGTTGGATTTTTGTCAGCTGTTGGGGTGTTTATTATCTTGATGCTGCTCCTTTTTCTCTATATTAATAAGAAGTTCTGTTTTGAAAATGTTGGCGGGTTTCCAGATCTTGGATCAGGATATGGTGCCAGGAAGAATTCACAAGATAAAATGTGTAAGTATCATATTGCTTCTTCCCTTTTTATCTGTACTATTCTTTATTTTTATATATACAATAAGAGATTGGATTTGACATATAATAAACTTATGTTTGAGCCATTGTTGTGTAATAGTAGCAGATCTATTAAATAAATTATGTTTAGTTGTCTTCCATTGCTCATGTAGTACTAAAATATTATATACAGCATTTGTCTATGATCACAGAATAGCCTTGTTTTTCATGTATAAGTGTGTTTTGAGACCACATGTGAGCAGATGCGCTATAGGAAGAAGAAAGTATCTTGATACATTGATATTTGAAACGCTTTGCCCTGTGTGCTGGGCCCATGTCCCCAGACAGTGTCTGATAGTACTCATCCTTTCCTTTGAGCTACACTTTCTCAGTGGGTGGATAATTTTATTGCTCAGGTAAGAAGGTTTTCCCTAGTCACTTAGTGTGCAGATATGAGGTGTGACCAAAACTTATGGGGAATGTTTAAATTTTAAAAATTACTAGAGTAAAAGATAAATTGCCATTAACTCTCTTTTGAGTACTCTGCCTTGCTTTGAATGCACCTATGCTATCATTCTTGCTACTTTCTGAAGCAGTCTGGAAGTCTTCTTTTATGTGTGTTTTTAGTTGCATTGATATCCTGAATAGATTCAAAATGTTTACTTCTCATGGTGCCAGATCTGGTGAATAAGGTGGATGAGTACCATACCGTATGTTTGTATGAGCTTGCCTTTCCATCGGATGGCACTTAGTAGCAGCACTATATATATATATTTTTTTTTTAAACAAAAGATGATTTCCAGAACTATTTCACAGTATGACAAAAAAAGATAAGATCCATGTGACTGACCCAAGGGGAAGTAATTTGAGGTTGTTAATGGTACTGTCTTTTACTGTAAAAATTTCAAAAAATTTAAGCATTTACTGTATATTTTGATCACCCCTTTTAAATTCTGATTATAAAAAGTAGCGTTCCACTCCCTCCCTTGCTACCATCGGCATTATATTATTTAGTATTACTAAATACTAGGAAAGATGAGTGCTATGATATTGTTCTTTCTGACACAGAGAAGACTTCCTTGGAGATTTTTGTTTTTAATTAGTGTAAGAGTTTTTAATTTGCTATTTCCAGAGTCTGCCTTGTATAAATGATAGAACCAATAATTTGAAAGTTAGAGAAGCTAGGTATTGATCTAGAAGAATTTTAAGGAATAATATCAGAGAAACCTTGCCTTTTTTTTTTTTTTTTGTCTATGTACTTGTGTTGAAGAAATGCTTTTTTTTTTTTTTCTGGAAATTTAAAAGGTGACAGCCCCATTATGTATAAAAATTTATTGTTAAGTTACATTTTGTGACATTTGTGTTAGGAAATGGTAGTAGAGTTTTGACTTGTTCCTCATACTCAACTCCAGTCCTGTGTTTGGATAATTTGTGTGGAATGAAGTGGTTAAATATAGCTCTTTCAGTAGCCTTAAATAATTCTCTGGGATCAGCATTCCTGGTTTTTCTTTGATTTAATTACTTCTTTACACTCCTAAAAAAATCACTAAGGACCCTAAAGAGCTTTTGTTTATGTGAGTTATATCTATTAATATGTACCATATTAGAAGTTTTTTGTTTGTTTGTTTGTTTTTTTTTGGTACTGGGGATTGAACTCATGATCTTGCACTTGCCAGGCAGGCGCTTAAGCCACTGAGCTAAATCCCTGGCCCCCATATTAGAAGTTTTAAGAGAAAATTTAAAAATATTTTTTATAAATTTATTTTTAAAAAACTAACAAGACTATTACATATTAATATAAACATTTTTAAATTTAAAAACTTTTTTTAAAACAAAAAAAGTTGGAGAGAAGAGTGAGGTTATGTTTTTTTCCATGTCTCTGTAATGACAGGCATAATAAGGTTCTGGTGTCTCCTTCCACATCAGTCTGTCACGTGTCCTCTGGAAAGTCCCGTGTGCTCTTGTGAGCAATGGAAGGGACAAGTTACCTATCCCTTAATGTCACTGTTAAGCTAGGTTGACCTTCAGGAGCTCTTGAAAAGGTCTTAGAGTGCTTATTATTTTTTCCTGAGTCTTGTTTTTCTTTCATTTATTATAGAGGAACAATATTTACCTTGTAGCTATTATAAAATCAAAGAAGAGAAAAATGTGTCAGTGCCTTGTATGTGCCACTCACCAGAGGAGTGCACCTGCCTTCCACTGTTTTTAACTCTATGCAAAATTGTTTAGTTACTTTGCCTTCGATGTTTTTCTTAATTTGAAATGGTGTTGGTCATTTAATAGGGTAGTTCCCTTGTATCAAATATTAATAAGTAAACTAAAAGTACATAAATAAAAATCCTTTTTATACTTCTTCTTTCAGGTATAAAATAAAAAGCCAGTAGTATTTGAGGGGAAAATGCTGTCTTGCTGCTGTAATGATAACTGTGCAATGGGAAAAAAAATCATTACACTTAAGTCAAGTGGTTTGATTTTTTAAAATTTTTTTCTGGAAGAGTCTTTCCTTCAACATATTTCTTTCAGTACATGATGTATTTACAGAAAGATTAAAAGCCACAGTGTGAAATACTAATATGGAGCTATTGAACAGCAACATTTACATAAATGTTAAATCTGAGTTCCAAAGTAATTGATATTTTGAAAAGAGAAAATTCAATGATTGCATCTTTTCAGAATGAGATAGAAAATGGCATTTTTCAAAA
>RJWT010002552.1:0-40398 GCA_004365215.1 Cuniculus paca | reverse complement strand
TTTTCTACTATTTGATTACAATATGTGAGAAGATAGGAACAGTTTTTTTGAAGAAAACAAAGGACATTAAGGTTGACATTGTTGATTTCTTGTTGTCTGATTTTTAGGCCTGTAATACTTCACTGTTTTGTTTTATCTGGTTTTATGTTACTTTGTATTGTTTGAGTTTATTGTGTGTGAATGTATGAACAACCATTTTGAAGAAAACAGGAGACACTAGTGTAGACATTGTTAATCTCCTATTATTATGTTTTGAAGACTTGTATTGCTTGCAGTGGTCTGTTCTGAAATGCTTTGCTGTGTTTAACTCTGTTTTGTTTTGTTTTGTTTTGTTTTGTTTTGTTTTGTTTTATTCTCTTTAAAATAAAAAAAAAAACAGAGTAAAATTCTCTAAAATTGCCTGCACAGAAAGGAGAAATATCCAAATATTACAACTTTCATCTCTGAATAGTGGTCTTATTGTTAACTTTTCTGATTGCCCTTATATTTTCCTTAGTTCTGGTATTCTTTTCACAGTAAGACTTACTTGCTTTTTAGAAGAGTCTACTTTCCTTCTATAATTGCAGGTTTATTTTTTTTCTTTATCTACCTGTCTTAGTTACTTTTCTCTCATTGCTGAGACAAAATATCCAACACCCCAAATTAAGGAAGAAAAGGTTTACTTAGCTCACAGATTTTAGAGATTTCAGTCCATAATTGGCTAGCTCCAAGGCAGGGTGATGTGGCAGAGGGGCAACCATTAATGATGGCAGAAGATAGCAAAACTACCAAAAGCTAAAAAAGGGAAACCAAGTCTCTTTCTACCCATTTTATTTTATCCAGCTGGGATTAGGGCAGTGCCAATTCAATCAGTGAAATGATCAAGCAATCACTCACCTTTAATCCCAGAGCCCTTAATCCCAGCATTGCCCTACGAGTCAATCACAAACTCTAGATTCAGTTGCCTCTGAAAAAAGACTCATCTAAAACTGCATGAGGCTTTAGGGGGACATCTAGACCCCAACCATAACACCACCTTTGCTTCAAGAATTAAATGATTTTAGAACATGTTACAGTAAAGCTAGAATCCATCTGTCCATATGGGTATAGATAGCCTGATGCTCAAGTGGCCTCTGTTGCTGACCCTGAAATAGAGCTAGGCATATGAATCCCTTCTTTTAATCAGATGTTGCAATGCCAGTTGGTTCTTCACTTTGGGCCACCATGTCTTTTATCTCCTATTCTGGAAAATGTTTTAGGTATAAATCATGGCAAATGCATGTGGCGTCTTCCAATGGTGTTGACTTTGCAGAGGGATCCTGGTGCAGTATGTGGAGTGGGGGAGCACACAGTTTTCCATCTTCCTCAGGATTTCAAATGAAGTGAAATGAAGGGTTTTAAAAATTGAGAGACAAGTTTTTGTTTTCAAAATACTAAAAAAAGTCACATCCAAGTTAAAATGAGCTGAATTCAGAAATTATCTGGCTTCTATCAACTCATGTTTTATAAGGGTGAATTTCATTCCCAATAACCTGTGAAAAATCTCAAAGAGGCAGCTATGTAACACCCACACTGGAGAGTAAAAATCTGAGCCTGAAAGCTATAGGAGGCTCCTTCTGAATTTGTTCCATGTACCAGGAATCAGGCTTTTGTATCATACATGCCAGTGAAAGTTAAGACCAAGAAAAAAAAGATACTTTTTTAGATATCTCAGATTTCTTCACTACTTTCAAAAAGCAAATCCCATACCAAGAGAAAGAAAATTACAAATAAGGGCCCCAAGTCTACTGAGGTGACAGCGATCACAGAAAACAAGCCGGCCGGTGCTCTGCTGACATGCAGGTGATGGGTAGAAATTGGTCTCATATGCCAACAACCAGGACTGAGTGTCAAAATGAAAGGGACACAGGCAGTGAGAGGATGAGGCATTGCCCATAGCTCATCTCAGATCTTTGACAGCGGCTGAGACTTGGGAATGCAGACAAATGAAAGAAACACAGAAGTGGCATTTGAAGTTGTTCATGACTTGCAAAAGTGCCACTCTGTGTGACACCAGGCTGTTGCTCAACCTAAGAACTTCCTTGGAAGAACTACTGTGACTTCCAGGGCTGTGGCTGACCCTTACCTACCCATGGAACCCAGTGCCGGTCCCTGACCATGCTGAGCAAATGATGAGTTAATGAATGAATGGACAAATCGAATGAAAAATAACAAAGCATGTAGAATCTCTGTTCTAAGCCAGGAAAGCCAGCCAGCAACAATGAAGAGTTTCAAGGTACCCACTGGCATCTTCCAGAACCTGCTTCTGCCCCACACCTCTCACTATCCTTTTGAGCATTCCCTGCTTCCAAGCATGGCTTGGCAAAGAGATGGCTTCTTGCTGGGACTTCTTCCCTCTCCAAGGTCTCCAGGCAGCAGACAGACACAATGCAATTCTAGTCATGAGGTGAGAGCCATACAGCTCCCATGATCTCATATCTAATACTTGAGGGTGTTATAGCAGGGTTGTGGGGATGGCTTTGTGAAGGAATCCCTGATGCTGTGGCCACTATTTCCAAGCCCTTGGTAAAGTTTTACCTTTGAACAACTCCCCAGGAGGAAGCTGTTGTTGATAGCTACTTTCCTGGAGGGTATGGAGAACTCAGGACTGACTGAGGGGTGTATTTTTATCTAGCCATGTCTTGAAATGTAACTTAGGTCTCTGTGTGGGGCAAATTCAAGGAAGGACAGCTGATCTGCTATCAGCAGCACCATTAATAAAGTGCTATTTCCTATGTGCTTATTGACAAATTTCCCCTACTGAAGATCGTGAGTTTTGACCCAGCTGTCTCTGACCATTTTTGTAAAACCCACAGGGTTCTGGGCATGAAACGAAGGTATTAGCTACTTTTCCAAAGATGTATTTATGAGTGCTCTGCAGGAAACAAATGACCAAATGTGGGGCCAGAGTTTAGTAAAACCTCAACAGTAGGGTCACCCTTCATTCACAACTGGCCATGAAGGAATATCCCTGAGGAAGAACACTGCCCTGGGAGTAGAGATGGAGGCTGCAGGAGGGAGAGGTATATGGTGTCCCCTGTGGGAGCTGGACTCACTTTGGGCAGCAGTACACAAGGGTCCTTAGGCACAGATCAGGTCAAGGAGAACCCCTGATCCAGAGCCCCCTGCTTTGCCTTCCACATAGGATGTCAAGAATGTATGTACTCACCCAGCAGCATCCTGTTGTCTTCTGTGGCATCACTTCTACCTCTCTGAGAATAGCCCACATGCCCTCCTTCCCTTTAGAAGTCAGGATCACATGAGCACTTTGCCTGAGGGTTTTACATGCAGACTTTCCATGTCCAAACCTGTTTCCACCTTCCCTTAGTGTACCTACAATCTGTTCCATCCTCCATGTACCCAGTTCTCCCCAGGATTATTTCTTCACAAGTTGTACAAGAATGTGAACAAGAAATTGAAAAGTCATAGAATTTGAGTTGATATTAGAAGGTCACTGGGCTCCCCCTGATCTCTTAGCTCCAGGAGTGATTATAGGAAACTGTCAAAGAAATGAAATCTGTCACCCATATGCTGGTCTGTTGGCTCCTCCAACATATACAGGGGCTTCTTCATGGTTAGACCACCTTCTTTCCAGCCACATAAAACTGTTTCCTATTGTTCTGTCCTCTCTGTGAAGATATTCATGGAAATTTAAACTCACTACTTTTGTCTTGTCAGAGATATATTAGCTGGTCCCAGAGAGACAAGCATAGAAGTATTTTGTATCTTACTGCAAAGTTTGGAAGTTTATAGAACTCCTTAAAGTTATTTCAAATTTTAAAAACAAATGTTTACACACACACACATACACACATACATGCACATCCTATCTTAGGAACCCTCACTTTCATCCCCTTGCCCTGTATGTTTAAGGTCTTCTAAGAGAAGTAATATATCTAGTAAGTTTTTCTGACACATTTCTAGCAATTGTGATTTACTTTCATCAAAGTCTGGCATTTTGGTACTATCCCAAGACATGGAATAAAATGTTTACCAAGATAAGCCTGAGTCCCTACTCTCCATTTCATAGCTCAGAAAAGAAGCAGATGTCAACAAAACAACTATAATATGTATGATTATTTAGCATGCTCCCACAAGTCTATATATATGCATGGCTGTTCAACAGGTGACTTGTACCATCTAAGAGAACTGTCCCATGATGCCCAATGGGACAGTCTTGTATGTACCACCTGTGATTCAAAGCCACTCAAATAGAACTGTATACTTTGATCACACCTCATACAAACTAGATTTGGTCATTTTTAACCTAGATCTTTCCAGAACAATCCACAGACCCTATTTGCTTAATGGCCTCCAAGGAGAGTCAGAGAGCTCAAACAACCACATAGGGATGTAGACTCCCACGTGTTTTTATGGCTGACCAAAGCAAATGGCAAGTGTGAAATTTAGAAAACATGCTATTTCAATAGATTACTAGTCATATTGATATTCCCATATGACAGTGTGCAGCCATCTATCACTGTGCCAGGGTCTCTTAGAATCATTTCCATCTTGGCAGGCACTGGTGAAAGTCTTCTTCCCTTATTGCTTGCACAGACTGTAAGAGGAGCCTAATGCTTGATTTCATCATTCACAGCATTCTTCCAAAAACTGATCTTTCATACCACCCTAAACATCTCTTCCTGAGTGTGTTTGTGTCACTCTGTATATAAATGTGTCCTTCACCTTGACATATAATTTCTGATTAATAAAGGGCACATCTGATTGTGTGACATCTTGAGACTCCTCAGAAAGACAGACAAGAAACTCAATAGCAGAGATGAGATTAGAGGTACCACTTGAAAATCCTTTTAATCTTTTGTATTTTGAATCTTAAGTTTATTAGAAAGAATGAAACTAAACAAAGAACAGAGGAAGATATGTGAATGCTTGTAAACGATCTGCCAAAGTTGAGCTCAGGCTTCTGGGTACCTAGAAAAGGCACCATCGGGAGTGTTCAGAGTTCTTTAGAGTACTCCTCACCACACAGGAAGGCCCATGCCATCTGGCCTTAAGCACCCTATGAGCAGGACACCCTGTGCATTCTGTAACCACTACACCATGTGTATGAGGTGTGATTAAAAACAATAGAGTGAACGGCTGCTGCCCAGTGTCATCTAAAAGAAAGGCAGACTTCCCAGTCCTCTGCTACAAGTAATGTCAGGGGAGAAGCCACCAATACAGCTCATCTCTGATGCAGCCATAAAGGCAAAAAATGAGATGAGTCTCCAGAGTGACAAGGAACCAGGAGGGCAAAAATCAGGCTGGGGTAATTTCCTGACATCCTTTGAGGAAGAAGACTATTAAGACAGACTCACCTAAACTTTTCCCTATAGCAGGTTTCAGCCATGACAACCTGATAAGACTGCTAGGTCTTTGCCCTTCAATCCAGAAAGCAGAATCTCCACCACACAAGACTGCACAGCTAGACCAGGCAGGCACCTGTTGTTCCCAAGGGCCAAGAAATGTTCTCTGCAGCCATCACATCATCGCATACTTCTTTCGCCCTCTCTTTCTCTCTCTCTCTCTCACTTTTTTGGGAAATCTTTTAGAAAGTAAAAAGATGTAAAAAATATAAAATGTGCATGAACCAGCCATTTAGAACTTTAAGCTCTTAACTTTTAACTCTTATCTTCTTTGCTTTATTATTTAGTAAGATAAATCACACTGGATACAGTAATGTCCTGCCCAGAACCCCTTCAAAAATCAACAATTTATTTCTTGCTATAGGCTGGCTGTTTGAAAATTCATATGTTGAAATTCTAACCTCCTTCAGAGGTGATTAACTCATAAATGAAATAAATGTTCTGTCTTGGTTTCCAATGTGCACTAGTAATAAACTTTTCCTCTGAGAAATTACTTTGCTGCATCTTGTAGGGTTTTCTATCAAGGTTTTACATTATTCTTTATTTAGTTAACAAATATTCAGTGTTTTTACAAAAGGAACTTGAGAGTTGTCCTGCTCCTTACACTATGTGAGGACAAAAAAAAAAAAAAAAGGAAAGAAAAAGAAAGAAAATACTTCACCAGACACTAAATCTGCCAGCATTTTGATCTTGAGTTTCCCAGCTTCCAGAAAAATGAGAAATAAGTATCAATCATTTATAAGCCACCCAGCTTACAGTACTTTGTTATAGCAGTCTGGACACACTAGGATGATTCCCTACCTACTAGCAGGGCTGCCAGGAGACTGTGCTCAGCTCAGCTGTCAGCAATTTAGGGGAACACTTGACTGAAGAAAGCTGCTCCCTCAGGTTGTATCTCCTTCCTGGAAGGTCTCCCCAACTCTTAACTCTATACTTCATTTGAATCTTTCTTGTACCTGCATTGCAACCCAATCCTGCTGCCTTCCCTCCCTCCCATAGGCCATTGATGTCGTTCCAGAGACCACTCCCTAACGGGTCCAGCAAACTAATCTTCTGTGTGTCGGTGTGTGTGTGTGTGTGTGTGTGTGTGTGTGTGTGTGATTTTCTGTTGCTCTAGAAAATTCAATTTGAGACAAAAACCTCCAGACATAATCTAAGCCTTTTAACCCTCTCTGTCTTATTCTTTTCCCTGTCTTCTGATAGGCACAACTACCATGAGTCTTTTGTTTGTACTTTGAGTTTATGTTTTAATGTTTTAACTGCATTTAACTTTAAACCTGTAAATAGTTTATGTACTATTTACAATTTTAAGTACAGACAAAAAATAAACTGTATATTCATTCCACAACTTCCTTTTCTGTTCAAGAGCATTACCTGGTCTCTTAAAGTCATACACTGTCTGGTTTAATCATTATAATTCATTTATGATAATCTATATATTATAGAAGTGCCACATTGTATTAATTCTGCTATCATTGTGCCTTAAATTTCTTTGCACTTCACTACAGCCAACAAGACTTTTGTTCAGGTCTTAATTCTGCATGTGCCTAGACATGGAGTTGTTGAGGAATGTCTGTTTCACTCTACTAGCTATGCATACTCCTCTCCAAAGTGGTCAGGTATTTATGCCTACATAAGTGCTGTTCTCATTTCACCATATTCTCACTGGCATGTAGTTTTTGCAAGGTGCAGTCTGGTGGGTATGAAATTGTATCTTATTATTATTTGACTTAAGCTTCCAGAATTAGTGTGAATGAGATTTAGGGAAATTTATGGATAGAGAGAAAAAAATGCAGATTTTTATCTCACAATATTTTAACACACCTGTTCTGTCTTGGTTTCCAATGTGCACTAGTAATAAACTTTTCCTCTGAGAAATGACTTTGCTGCATCTTGTAGGATTTTGTATCAAGGTTTTACATTATTCTTTATTTAGTTAACAAATATTCATTGAGTACTGTGCATTAGCCATCATTCTGGATGCTGAAAGTCTAAATTTGTAAAATAGTTTGTAAGTACCATGAATTAAAATTCAGTTTTCAACCATGTGAGCATTCTTTTTCTTATATCTTTTTTCTAGATTCTAAATTTACTGCCCTAAGAACAGAGAACATGCTATGTGTAATATCAATTAGTTGGAATTAATATAATTTTTTGTTTCCTAGTTCCTAAGTAAATATTATAAATGTACTTCTGGTGAAAAAATGATATGCATTTTCTGCTTCAGAACATATAATCATTTTTGTGCCTTTATCACCAAAAATTTAATTTCTCTATAAGTATTTGTCTGATCAGTTTCTAAATAAAGGGTGTTAGCTGTCTATGAACTGTTAATGTGACAGAAAAATAGCAATTCTCTTAATATTTTGACTATTTGCTCTTCATATTTTAACTCTACACCGTTTAAATGCATATGATTTCATCATTATTATATCTCTGTTGATTTCTTTTATCATAGTTACCCAAAGTTAATTAAGAATATAATGAGTTTCACATCAAAGGACTAGCGAGAGTATTAAAGAGAATTTGTCAGAGGATTTCAAAGTTTGCTTGCACAAATAAACTCATTTGTTTATTTATGAACTATTTGAAAGTATCTATCCTGTGACAGACACTCCTATATTTAAGGCTATACTGATGAGCAAAACTCATATGGGCCTTTCTCTAAAACTACTAATAAGAAAGACAGACATCATTTAAATAAACTCAGCATCATATTTAATAGCAAAAGAGAGAATGCTGAAAAAAAATAGAGACAGAGAGAATGCTTCAGAAGGAAATGCCACTTTAGGATCAAGGAAGTTCATTCTGTGGGAAAGAAAAAAATAGATCTGACCTGAAGAATGTGCAATCTTGGCTAAGTGAGGAAGAAATGACAAAGAAAAAGTTTAAAAGTGTTTATGTTATAAACAATGGAATAAAAGAAAATAAAGCTGTCTGACTTTGAAGATGACATAATTATTTGTGTGGAAAATTCAAAACAATCTACAGATGAAGTATAATAATTAGTACAGACTGGTGATTCAGGGTCAAGTATCAAAATCAAATATATTTCTCTATCTCAAGAATAACAATGCAACATTCATATTTTTAAATAATATTTTTATTACCAAAAATTATCAGCTGCACTTAGAATAAATAACACAAGATGAATGAGAACTCCATAGAGAAAATTCTAAGAGTTTAAAGACAGAAATTAAGTGATAGTAAATAAATGGAAATATAAAGATGGCAATTCTCTTCAAGTGAATCTATTAATGCAATGCAATGCTGGTCCAATCCTCAACTTGGGGAATTGGCAAGTTCTTCATAAAATCAGTGTAGAAAGGCAGCAGTCTATGCATGGCCAAAAGTCAAGTAAATGAAGAATTAAGTAGTAGGGCTTGCTCCAGATTTACAGCAGTATTAGTATGCAATAATAATCAACTGAATGTGGTCGTGGTCCAATGGAATAGACAAAAAACAAACTCAAACTTAATATATGGATGCTTGAATCATGACAAGGAGCAGTGGACAAAAATTGCCTCATAAATGACTTGAGGTGGGTGGCTGAATATTCGTTTGGAAAAATGTAGATTGGGACTGCACTGTCACACAACACACAGAAGTCAAGTGAATGTAAGAAGAGCAATAAATTTTAATTAGAAATATCTTTGAGCATTTAGGTTTTATGAAGAATCTCAAAAATCGAACTATAAAGAAAAATTTCGTGAACTTGACTATGGTACAGTTAGTAACAGCTATGCATCCAAAATCACCAAGTAAAAAAACAACCATAAAGAGATATTTGTGGTACATTCAGCTAACAAAGGGATGTTAGTTTGTATATGTACAAAAGATTCCTACAGGTCAACAATAAAAATATTAAACAATGAGATGAGCAAAAGACCTGAATGAGCACTTCACAGATATCTAACTAGCAAATAGACAAAAGAAGTGCTCCATTTCATCAGTAATCAGGGAAATGAACATTAAATGTACTTTGAGGTCCAAGTTACCTAGTAGAATGACCCTAACTAAAAATACTAAGAATACTAAGTGGGAGCATATGAAGCAGCTGTCCCTCTCAGTCATTGCTAAGAAAGCAGAAACTGGTCCAACTAATTAGAATAAACTTTAGTTGTACATATTTAAGCAAAAGATATACATACTTTATGAACCAGTAGAATCACATATAGATGTTAACCCTGGAGAAAGGTGTGCTTGCACCCTCCCAGAAATACAGATCAGAATTCTCATAGCAGTATTATGTGCAATAGCCCTAATTTGTAAATGACATTGACATTGATGCGGGAATAAACAGGCAAAATTTCAGACCACATATTCATTCACTGTTTTGACTGCATATTCATTCCCAGCATAGGCAAATCTCAAAAATATCATAACAAGTAAAAGAATCCAGACACAAGTGAATACCCACCATAGCATTCCCTTGAAATGCGAGGCAAATCTCAAAAATATCATAACAAGTAAAAGAATCCAGACACAAGTGAATACCCACCATAGCATTCCCTTGAAATGTGAGGCCAAATTAAACTCTATGAAGGATGCACACTTGGTAGTAAAACTATAAAGAACACAAAAGAAGCAAGACAATAGGAGCAGGTGGTGGAGAAAAAACTCTCACTCCACACCCAGGAAGCAAAGACAGGAAGAGGAAGAGGTGAAATCCAACAATGCCATTCAAGAGCACACTCCACCAACCAAAGGCCTCCCAACAGGCCCCGCCTCTTAAAGATTCCACCACCTCCCAGTGTCACCACCCTGGGAACCAATTCTCCAATGCTAGGGCCTTTGAGGCCCACATCCAAACATGGCCAGGAAGAGCACTGAGAAGAGCACATTGGTCTTTCCCTGATGGTGTCCCCACAACACTAGAGGCCCAATCTGGGAGGAGGACCTGCGTGGAGAACTCTCAAAGCTCTGTCCCTGGTTTAAGGATGGGGTTTGGAACTGCCCCCGAGAAAGAGTTGTCTTTACAAAAGGTGAAGGGTTTTATTTTTGCTTTTTAAAGCCATACTGTTTTACATCCAGTTCTTTAAAAAGAAATATTGTTTCTGAGATCCAAAGTATTGACAAGAAACTGTGTCTCTTTTCCCTGAAAGCAGCCCCTCTGGACATCCCTTGTGTTTGAGGCATTGATTTTCCTGGGCCTCTCATGACCTCACTGAGGACTTCCCCCTCAGGAGCTGGTGTTTCCACACTGATGTCATGACATGAAGATCAACAGGTATCTCGCTGTGTGCTGCTTTTATCAAAAGCAATAAACTGCAGGCACATTCTTGATTAGTGGAAATCACTTCCCAGTCCTAACCCCAGATTGAGAGTCCAGACACCTTGTGGCTGAGCCTGTGAAGGGCAGCTGCTCTAGACTAGCCTATTGACAATTTGTTTCTACCTAGTGTACTACAGGCCTCTCTTCTGCTCCCTGGCCCTTATTAGCATCAAGCTGATAGGGATCTAGCTCGACCACATACCTTGAGCAGCTATATTATCATGCTACATGCTTCTGTTCATTTCTTTCCTTTTTTATTGAGCAAGTTATTTATGGCTCCACAGGATCATAAATGTTATGGCAGTGAAAAAAACATCAAGCTGGGAATTTCTTGTCTGACCCTGTGCTGTTGACACATCTATTTAGATCTCAAAATTAAAATTGCATGCCTACAAAGTCCTCAAGAATATAGCAAAGGACACCACGGTGCTACATTTCATGACAGAAAAACATTCAATTATGCATATATTATGACACATAAAAGTAAGGCCTTTGTTAATTTGAGTCACTAGAATGTATTAATCACTTACTGTGTGCAAAGCATTGTTCTGGGAACTACAGTAGCCCTGAAATGCAAAAAGGAATAACACACAGGCTCTACTTCCTATGGTAAGCACAGGCCAACCAGCAGAAGCTTGTGAATAATTAAACTCCACACTCTAATGCAAGGTAAAATAACTTCAGGGCTACGTGGTGAATTATAAAAGCCATAGAAATTGAGACATTAGCTCTAACAAAAAAAGGAAAATCTGGGTAGAGAGACAACAAAGTCACATTTTCTCACTAAAGCGGCACTTTCTAATTCTCACTATGCCAAAGGCAGGTCTGGCAAATGTTCATAGGCCCTACAAGACCCTGTGTTATCATAGTGGTCTACTCCTGTCTCTTCCTGCTCTGCACTGAGTTATTTCACAGGATTCTTGCTCCCCAGGCTGCTTTTTTCTGCTCCTTTGCCATGAGTGTATTTCTGGCTTTGTGTCTTTCCATGTCGACAAGGCCCCAGCTGCAATCTTGCTCCCCTAACCACATCAAAATTGAAATAAAATTCTAATAGTTTGACAGTGTCAGTATGTGGACTGAAACCACTGGACAGTCCCATGCTGCCCTTGCAAGGAATCCAAGTTCTTAGGGAGCAGGTGACCTCCCCCTCTGTTTCTGCTCACATCTGTATCCTCAATGCCTGGTACTTGCCTGATTAGCTCTATGGTGGAGATCCCTTTCCCACATATCCCAGCCTATATATTCCCATGACATCCAATTATCTGCCAAACCTCACCAAGGACAGCACCTGCTCTGTGACTTAAATCTGCATTGTGTGGCTTCCTGCTTATCATTGCTCTGGTGCCTGGCAATGGACTGATCAATGTGAATCCCCACCTTGTTTTACAACTTCCTTTTAATGAGACCAGGATCCTCATGCTGTGTTACAGTTGCCTGTAACAAGACCAAGAGCTCTTGGAGACTAAAGAGGTTTACCTCCAGCATCCAGAATAATGCCTGACCCATAGTAGGTTCTTAATACATATAAAAGATTTGGTAAAACCTGGAAGATAGTGAGAAAGATCAACACATGCAAAATATAGGAAGCATAAAAATATGGATATAAGAGAAATTATGTTGGAAAACAAGTTGAGACCAGATCATAGATGGTCTTAAATATTAGACTAAGAAGTTAAAAGAGGAAACTTTTTTTGCTACCAAGAAGGTATTACAGGGGCAGGATTTATTACCCCATCTGAACAATGAAATACAAAACCAGACAAAACATAACAGCAGCAGTTTTCAAAACACCAGACATCAGGCATAGAGGAACAGGGATCTGTGGGAGCCAGGTTTATTACCCTGGTGAGTCTATGATGGTCCCTCCTGATGCTGTTTTGAACTTTCAGCCACAACACAGGAAAGCAGAACTCAGGTGGAGCCCTGGGATTCCCCATTGCAAAGGAGATAGAACTGGGATCCTGGAAGTCAAGGTAGCTTGAGTTGGAAAAGCAGAGTTCTGATAAAGATTGTTTCACAGAGAGAAGGACCTGGCCCTCTGCCAAAGGATGCCCTGGAATATTCAGTAAAGTAATGGTCAGGATGGGAAGGAACACAGAAAGCCTACACAATGTCAGGAAACTGCTACCCCAAAAGATTAAAAATATGTAAGTACATATAAGTAACACATGCTTGTTTCTACCAATCAGACTTGGAAATCTCATAATTCATAGTGCACTGGGAAAATATTCAGAAAGTTCTTGCCTCAATACTGACAATAATTAATTCTGGAAAGTGTGGTGCTATGGATCTGCCTAACAAGTCAGAGAAGCAAGACATGAAAGAATCAAACTATTTCCATATTACCTCTGTCCAGAGCAAAGATCAGTAATACTTATGGGTATAGAAAAACATCCACTACATAAGTAGAATGTCTGGCATCCAATTAAAGATGAACAAGCTTACAAAGAAGCAGAGAAACACAACCCATAATGGGAAGAATAGCCATTCAAAACCAATCCAGAACAGACACTAATATCAGATCAGTAGACAGGATGCTAAAAATCATTACAAGTGTATTCTGTGTGTTCAAAAGTTGGATACATAAAAGATAGAAGCAAAACAAATTTTAAAGCCAAAAACCCCAATGTCTGAAATGAAAATTGCACCAGATAGACAATCACGTACTGGGGAAGAAAGGAAAAGTAAACCTAAGATGTAGCATAAGAAACTATCCCAAACAGAGCACAAAGAGATGAAATAATAAAGAAAAACAAAAAGACCATCAGGTGCTTGGGGACAACTTCAAGAAATACAATAGACCTGTAAATTGAGTCTGTGAAAGGGTTGAAGGGAGGGCAGAGGAAAAATCAAAGACGTAAAGGCAGAGAATCCTTCAATTTGATAAAGCAATAACAAATCCCAAGGCACAACATGGTTAAAATGGCAAAAACCTCTGATAAAGAGAAAAAGAGAAATTGTCAACCTGGAATTCTGTGCCTACAATGTCATTCAAAACAAAAGGCCAAATGAAGACATTTTCAGAAATGTTAAATCTGAAAGGATATACAGCACGAAGTCCTGCACTACCAGCAGTGTGAAAGGAGGTAGAGAAGAAAAGATGCTGGATGGAAGTCCAGTTCTGCAGAAAAGGGTGAGCCCTGAAGATGCTACCGACTTTGGCAAATATATAGAAGGTCCCCGTGTTACATAAAAATTATCGAAAGTTAATTGATTTTAAAACATCATGTATTCTGGAGTTGTTAACACATGTGTAAATATATGACTAACTTAAAATCTAGGAGGAAAATACTATTATAATGCTATTATAATTCTCTTACATGATAATTTGCAGGAGTATGGTACCATTCAAGGTAGAATGTGATCTGTTAATGTGTGTGACTAACACTAAATACTCGCTAGATTTTACAAAAAGGCATGACAACTTATACACTAACAGATGAAATAAAAAAGAATCATAAGGAAGCAGGAAAAAGAAAAAAGAAGCAAGAGATAGGAAGAATAGAAAGAGGTAGCAAACTTGACTTAATCTTAACCAATCAGTCCTCATGTGAAATGTAATTTGACTAAATATTCCAACTGAAATTCTGAAATTGTCAGATTGGATGAAAAATTAAGCCCCAAGAATTTCTTGTGAGAAGCATACTCTAAATATAACTATAAAAATGAGTTAAACAGAAAAGATATGTATATCTATATATATATACTTGGCTGAACCAAACATTTTATATAAGACCAAACTGTCTCAGAATAAAGATTTTTGTGGTGGTAACAGTGCTGGGGATGCAACCTAGGGCCTTACACATGCTAAGGAAGTACTCTACCACTGAGCTACAACTCCCAATCCAAGGCAGAGATTATTACTGTAGAGAGATTCAAAGGCTATTTAATTAATTTCAATTAATCAAGAAATGCAAATGAGGTTAAACCTGCATGAACTTAATAACACAGGTTCATAACACATTAAACAAACAAATAAAGTGATATAAATGGAAAGGAAAAAGAGGAAAAGAGAATTGAATAATCATGCTCACATATTCTAGAGTCTTTTCCTTAATAAATGATCAAAGAAATCAAAAGAAAATCAGCAAGGACATACCACACTTCAAAAATGTCATCAATAAACCTGACTAGTATTTATAGGACACACTACCCAACCACAGAAGAATGCACATTCTTTTCAAGTTAGCACATAAAACTTACCAAGAAACATCCTGTCTCACACTATAACTCTAAAACAATTTTCAAAGGATCCAAATTTATAATACTGTGAGTTCTGACAAAAATGGAATTCAGTAAGAATTAATAACATATAGATATCTGGAACATGACCAGATATTAGGAAACAAAAATACGCTTTCAAGTTAATCTATAGGTCAAAGAAGAATCCAAAAGTATGTTGAACTGATAGAAAATACACCACATAGAAGTGAGAGAGTCAGGCATGGGAGTGCATGGGTAGTGCTTGGGAGGCTAAAGCAGGAAGATCACTGCAAGTTCAAAGCCAGCCTGGGCTACATAGTGAGTCCATACCAGACTAAACTACATGGGTAGACACTGCCTCAAAAACAGAAAGAAAGAAGGAAAGAAGGAAAGAAGGAAGGAAAGAGAGAAAGAAAGAAAGAAAGAAAGAAAGAAAGAAAGAAAGAAAGAAAGAAAGAAAGAGATACAGTTAAATCAGTTATTTATGGCACCAAATGAAGATAACAATATGCAATGTATTAATTATTGTTACCCTCCTATTATCTTGTTTTGAAATTGTTTTATTTTTTCTTCTTTTTATAATAAATAAAAAAATTTTTAAAAAGGAAATGCCCTGAATCCAGGAGCACAGCTCCTCTTTAAGGAACTAGAAACCTGAGTGATGTCATTGCATAATTATTAAAAGGTTCAAAGGTAAGCTTGATGAATAGATTTAAGCCTACATATGTAAAACATAGATGAAGTGAGAGATTTCTTTTTTTTTTTTTTTTTTTTTTTTTTTTGGTCTTTTTGAGGCAGGATCTCGCTATGCAGTTCAGGCTGACCTTGGGCTCACTTTGTAGCCCAGGCTGGTCTTGAACTCACAAGGATCCTCCTCCCTCAGGCTCCTGAGTGCTGGGATTACAGGAGTGTGCCAGCATGCCCAGCTTAGTGAGAGATTTCTTGGAAGATAAAAAGCAATAAAAATTCACTCAAAAGACTGACAGTGTTGATAATTCTATATTTATTAATGAATTTAAATCTTCTACACACAAACACACACACTCACAATACATACTCTGGGACCAGATGGTTATCTAGGGAATTCTGCCCAACACTTAAGGATGAAATACACCAGTTCACCAATACATGTTCATGAAATTGAAGAGGAGTGAGTAGTTCTCCATGAATTCTTTGAAGCCAGCTTTATCCAAATTGCAGAATGTATTACCAAATAAAATTCTAGAGACCACATGTACATAGATGAACAAATATGTAAACATTTTAGAAAATTATCTACCCATATATTAAAGGAATAAAATACCATGATTAATTATGGTTAATTCAAGAAAAACAGTTTTTCCAGCATTTGAAAATCCATCAATGCAATTCATCTTATTAACAAACTAAAGAAATTAAAAACTATACAATCATCTCAATTGAATAGAAAAGGATCTTTTCCCATAAAAAACTACCACCAAACAAGAAATAAAGTGAACTCCCCTGACCAGGTAAGAAGCATAAGGAATTATGGTTGACATGATCAGTGGTGAAAGAGCAAAGAATTTTCCCTAGAGACCAGGGATGACAAAGATATCCACTCTCAGCACTTCTACTCAGTATTGCACCACGGTCTTTTCAGTCTAGAAGAAAGAAAAGGCATACAAACTGACAAGTACAGCTGACTATTCTTAGATGACAAAAATGCAGTAAAATCTATAACAGCTTGCTAGAAAAAATGAGTGAGGCAAGCAAGGTTGCAAGATAATGCATTAACGTTCAAAACCCAATTTAATTTCTTTTTCATGGCAAAAAATCAGAATTTTAAAATTTAAAACAACATAATTTACAATAACATGAAAATATGAAAAAGATAAATCTAACAAATATCAGATTAGTAGACAGGATATTAAAAATCATTACAAGTGTATTCTATGTGTTCAAAAGTTGCCTGGATACATAAAAGATAACATTTTTTGCAGCACTAGGAATCAAACTCACCACCTCACGCTTGCCAGGCAGGTGCTTAGGCCACTGAGCTTAAATCCCCAGCCCTCATCTTTTTTTGAGACAGGGTCTCACTATGCCATTCAGGCTGGCCTTGAGCTCATTTTGTAGTCCCAGGCTGGCCTTGAACTCGCAACAATCCTCCTATCTCAGCCTCCCAAGTGCTGGGATTACTGGCGTCCTCTATAACATTTTCATCAAAAAAATGTAAATTAAAACCACAGTGAGATACCACTACAAGCCTATTTGAACTGCAAAATTCATTAATATTTCTCATACCAAATGTTGCTCAGGTTATGCAGAAACTGGCACTCCCATGCACATAGAACTGTACGAAACTTTTTTAAAAGTAAGGAAGAGTAGAGGAAAGGGTGTGGGGAGAAGAATCAAGATATATTATGTGCAGGTACAAATTCCCTGTGATGAATGTGATCATTATGTGTATTAAAAGTATACAAAAATTAACTAGGAAAACTTTTCCAGACATATGCATTTAACATATGATCTTTCAAGTCCACTTCTAGGTGTTTACCCAAGCGTAAGCAAAGCATAAATCCATACAAAGATTTTTCCATGAATTTTCATGGAAGTATTATTTTTAATAGCCAAAAACAGGATGTGAAGAATTTCTGCCTTGAAGTGGATGGATAGACATCCAGTGGTGTGTACAAACAATGAAACATTACTCAGGAGCAATATGATGGAAGGACATGAATGAATCTCAGAATAAATGTGAAGGCTGAGTGAAAGCGGGCAGAAAAAATTAGTCTATCCTGTATGATTTTACTTCTGTAAAACTCTGAAATTATAGTAACAGAAAATGTGTGGTTGTTTAGGAGAAGAGGTACAAGTAGAGTCAGAAGGGAGATATTAACAGATACAAAAACACCTGTGGAAGGGCCGGGGATTTAGTCCAGCAGCATAAGTGCCTGCTGGCAAGCTTGAGGTCATGAATTCAATCCCCAGTACCAAAAATAAATAAGTAAATAAATAACTAAAGAATATATTTCATAAAAACACCTGTGGAATGATGGACATGTTTACTCTGCTGATTGTGTTAATGATTTGCCAGATATATGCATATATTGAAACTTACAGTTGTGCACTTTAAATATGTACAATTTATTAGATGTCAAATATTACCTTTAAAAGTTATTAAATTGAACCTAATAAATAAGTATAGTGAGATTCCAAGATATAGGATCACTATAAAATTGTAAATATTCATTTTTTAATATCGTCAGTTCACGATATAAGCACCTACCTGGCAAGTTCAAGGTCATGAGCTCGATCCCTGGTTAAAAAAAAAAAAACTTTAATATTGTCAGTTCAAAAATTAGGAATATGGAATCATTCACAATAGCAAGAAAAATGATAAAATGGAAAATTTTTAGTTAAAAAGTGCAACATCTTAATACTACAAATTGTAAAAAATTGTTGAATGAAATGAAAGATATAAATAAATGGAAACACTATGTTCATGGATTAGAAGATTGAATGTTAAATTGGTAATTCTTTTCCAAATTAATCTTGATAATAAAAGCAATCTTTGACAAAATTCTAGTGGGCTTTTTTCCAAATTGATTCCAAAATCTATTACTGAAAAACAAAAACAATTTGGAAAAAACAGAACAATGTTAGAGAAAATTTATCTCTGGTTTTCAACTTTAGTACAAAGCTATTGTTACCTAAACTGATTTTGGCATAAGGATAGGCATATGGCCTAACGGAACTGAATTGATAGCTCAGAATAAAATTCTTATATTTATAATTAATTGATTTTTGGTAAAGGTACAAAGAGCTAATGCATTAGGAAAAAGATGGCCCTTTTAAAATATATCGCTGGGATAATATTTTTTTTAAAACCTTAGCCACCATACATCAAAATTGGTCATAGACTTAAATGTCAGAGCTAAAACAAGACATGCAACTTTTAAAAGAAAACAGGATAAAAATTCTAAGACTTAGGGTTCAAGAAAGATTTCTTATAAATGACACCAAAAGCCAAAAAAGAAAAAAGGAAAAAATGACAAATTGAACCTCATAAAGATGCAGAATTTTTTACAATTTGAAACATATCAATAAGAAAATGAAAATACAAGAAATGTACTAGAAGACATTTGCAAAACATACATCTGATAAAAGCCTTATGACCCAAATACATGAAAATTCTTAAAATATAACAAAAGACAACTGGTAAGCACAAGGTCCTGAGTTCAATTCCCAGTACAAAATAAATAAATAAATAAATAAATAGACAAAGCCAATAAAAACATTAGCACAAGATTGAAACAGACATTTTTTTCATAGAAGATATTCAAATGACCCAGAGACCATTAATCATTAGGGAAGTGCTAAATGAAACTCTGGTATACCGCTTTGCATCCACTAAAATAACTATAATAAAATGACAACAACAAATGCTGAGGAGAATGTAGAGAAATTGGAGCACTCATGTATTACTGGTGAGAATATTAAAATGATGCAGCCACTTCAGAAAATAATTTGTCAGGTTCTTAAAAAGTTGAGTACGAATTTCCCAGACAACTCAGTAATTCTACTTGTAAGCATCCACACAAGAAAAGTAAAAATACACATTTGCATATAAATATTTACATATTTCTTTGCAGCATTGTTCTTAATTCCTCCTAAATGTTGGCAGCAACCTAAATGTTCACCAAATTACAGACAATAGAATACTATTCTTCCATAAAAGAGAACTACCTATGTATGCTATGGCATGGATGAACCTCAAAAGCATTATGTTTAGTGAAAGAAACCAGATAGACAAATCTCCATATTGCATGACTCAGATTGTAAGAAATATCCAGAAAAGGCAAGGAAAGAAATTAACTTAGTGGTTGCCTAGGGCAGACACACACGCACAAGAATTCTTGAAGTACGTTGATAGCTGTGCAACTTCAATAATTTGCTAAAAATCATAGAGTTGTATACATGAAAAGATTGTACATACAAAAAGACAAAATATGCAAAATGCACCTTAACTAAGCTAATTTAAAACAAAGTGATTCAAGGAAGTTTTGAAAAGGGTGTCTCAGAAAAGTTTTTGGAAGTTTTGATAATCCAACATGTACTTGTGCTCATTTCAGCAGCACATATACTAACATGTATGTTAGGAAGATAACTCCTATAGTTATAGGAAGGACAGATAAAATAGTTAGAACAGTAGTTTTGAAGTAAAAAAGAATTAAATATGTCATCTTTCAGTCAAATGCAGAGTTAGTATATAAAATCTGAGATTAACTGCAGTCTCTTTCAAAATCTCATACAATAGAGTAAACAAAACACTCTCTTAGTTTCCTAACCTCCCCAAGATCCCACCAAATCAAATAAAATTAAAGAAAGTGCAGGTTATCAGGTGATTGTTTCTCTCTCACAGCCATCTACTCTGTCTACTGTGACATTTTTGACAAATGTTGATACAGGCTAACCACTTTGCTCTCCTTGTGCATCAAAGCCCTGTTTCCTATCGCAGCATATCATGTTAATGTGACAAGTTGGAAATATGACAATGCTGATGTTCTGTGCCAAAACCATTCAGCAGGTGACAGAACTGCCTTCTCTATTTGAAACTGATGCCATCTGCCAATTGCAAATAAATGGCACCTGAAAAAACTCCAAAGTGGAGGTTGAGAAAAGATGATATATATGCCAATCTAACCTCTGATGGTGACAGTGTCTCATTCTGATGCTAATTCATTATATAAGTCAAAGATATAATTTTTTAACATCAAACTTGTACTAGTTCATATTAGGAGAATTGGCCTTCCTGACAATTTCTTGCTTAGATTGCTAGATAAGAATTGTCACTTTAACTTCCTTTTAAATTTTCCCTTGTGTCTCCTAGCGTGCAATCCTTCTTCACACATTTTCTTGGTGTCATTAATATTTGGATTTTCATCTTCATTTACTTTGAACTGCAATGGATGTTAAGCAGTATGCCACAGTCAGGCAGAAACCTGTCTTTTTCAGTTTTCATTCATACTGTCATCAACTCTCATTCATATCACTAGGGAGCGATCATTCCCTCACATTACTCTGAAATGGAACCAGCATCAATGCAACACATGGCTAAGGTTAAAATGAGTAAGACATAATCTCTTCATTTGAGGATCATGAGTGGATAACACACATTGTTGAAGGAATTTTCACAAAATAAGAAGCAGTCACAGAAGAACAAACCAGATGATGGATGTACAAAATCTTACTTGGGTGGGGGCTAGTTTAAAGCACTGAAGAGGGAACTGGATGAAAACAAGAGAATATAAATGGAAACTGACTGAAAATGACCAGGGGCTATCAATTAAAAGAGCCCCTGAAATGGAGAATATAAATGTTAGGCTGATGGATGGAGGTCATGTAGAGCTAAGGGAAAAGATGGAGTTAGGGTAAGAAGAGTTTTTCCAGTGGTCCCATAGCAATGTGGGCTACATCAGAAGAGTTCAGAACACATTATTCAGCAGTCATCAAATGGAAGTTTAAATAGCCAAACATGGAAAAAGGTATAGTGAGATGACCTACCATTTCTCTTCCAACACTTAGTCTATGATGAAAGGTGATCAATTTTCTTCCAATACTAACATTATATAATTTTATACATTGTGTAATTATATCCTGAAGTATTAAATGAAGAAAAATTATGCCAAGCATGGTTTAAGGATGAAGAAAATGATATACTACATATTGGAAAGTATTTTTAAAGTATTCATTTCAGAGGGATACACAGTCATGCTCATGAGTGTGTCCTTGTGTGTGTGTATTTGTGTTACTAGAGGTTGAATCAGAGTTAGGGCTACATTCCCAGCTCTCTTTTAATATTTTATTTTTGAGACAGAGACTTATTAAATCCCTAAATTTCCCTCTGGGCTTCAAGTTGCAATCCTCTGGCCTCTGCCTCCCAGAGCACTAGGATTATTGTGATGCACCACCACTCCTATACTTTATATGTTTTAAAGAAGTGAACTTCAGTTATTGGGAAAACCCAAGTACATATGCTACTTTATGGTAAAACACTGACTTCTTATGATTTTATTATAAAAATCAGTATTACAAAAATTACAATGATCAAAAAAGTATTTACTCCAAAAATTCATAAGAGATTCTACTTAAGATCCCTAAAATTGAAGCAGCATGGGCAGGAAAAAACAGCCAAACCCACCCTTGTGCACCTGCTGCCACTGGAGATGCTTGCTTCCTGCAGGCAGCCAGCACAAGCTGGGAAAATCTGACAAACACACCGTGCATGCCTGCTGTCATCAAGGGGAGTCCCAGTGTAGCCAATCATACCAAGAGAACAAGCAGCCCTGCCACCACACACCCATGGCTGTCATGTAAGCTTCAGTGTAGTTGTGCAGGTCTGAAGAAGCCTGCCCCATTCCCCACTGCCTCCCCAAGAACCTGGGTGCAGAGACACCCAGGGCCATTCCCCTACACTGTGAAGGAACAGCAAACATGGGAAATACCTGAAAACCCAAAACCAGATTGTTGGGAGTAACCCAGGAAAATTTCAAGACAAAGGAGTAAAAGACAACCTGAGACCTCCAGCTCACACAGAACAAGTCTGGGAGATATAGACATGGAAGAAAATAGAAGTTACACACCTGAAATCTCTGAAAGGATAGCAACTGACATAAACAAACAAATTCATGAGGCTGTGAAAGTAATCAGATCAGAAATAATATCTCAGGTAAAAGAAGAAATCACAAACATAATGAAAGACTTGATGAATATATCTAAAGAAAATATAGAGAAAAAAAGGAACATAGGAAAATGATGGAAACCTTAAATGAACAATATAGGAAGGAAGTACAATGCATGAAACAGATTCAAAGTGATATCCAGCAAGTTAAAAATTCCACTGAAAGCTGGCAAAATCACTGGAAAGAGACTGAAGATAGACTTTCAGATCTAGAAGGCAGGTTTGCAGCTAGTGATTGTAAAAGGAAAGATTTCTTAAAAATAACAAGGAACCAGGAAATAATAATTTAATAACTGTAAGATGAAGCAAAGAAAAATAATTTAATACTGGTAAGTGTCAGTGAAAAGCCAGGGGTCAACACAAATGACATAAAAAGACTATTTGCAGAAGTAATAGCAGAAAACTTCCCAAACATGGAAAAAGGATCTGGCATGCAGATAAGCAAAGCATATAGAACTCCAACTAGCCATAACCAAAATAAACCCATATACAGACATATAATAATCAATATTACAGAAATTCAGCACACGAGCAGAATATTAAGGGTTGTTAAAGAAAAGAAACACATCATGTATAAATGAAAACCCCTCAGCATCACAGCAGAATTCTCAACACAAATCATCAACTCAAGAAAAGCTTGGAGTGAAGTGTTTCAAATCATGAAAAAGAAAAAAACTTCCAACCTAGATTGATGTACCCTTAAAACTATTTAAAATTGATGGGAAAATGAGATACTTCCATGATAAAGAACAACTGAAGGAATTCATGACCACAAAACCAACCTTACAAAAAGTATTGAAGGATATTCTAGAGAGAGATAAAGATGACCATGGTTCCAGGAACAGCAGAAGAGGGAGATCATCAAACAGGGCAGGCAATGGAGGGAAAAAAATGGTGCTCCAACAGCAGGAGGATAGCATGGCAGAGACAAGCCCATGCATGCCGGTTGTGACCATTAATGTAGATGGCCTCAATTCACCAATAAAAAGAAACACAGGCAGAGTAGATCAATAAACAAGATCCATCAATATGCTGTATACAATATACACATTTAACTTGAAAGGAAATTCATAGTTCAAAAGTCAAAGTAGAGAAAACAATGTTCTATCTGACAAGAAAACAGAAAAAAACAGGGGTAGCTTGTCCATCAACTGCAGAATGGTTAAGAAAGACAGTATTTTTATACAATGGAAAGCTACTCAGCTATAAAGGACAATCACAAGGCTCTTGTAGGTAAATGGATGCAATCCAAGAGCAAAGAGTGAAATGCTCTGGACTCATCAGGGTGAACATTGTGTTATCTCCCTAGCATGAAAAACAGAAGGAGTTAAAGGGATCCAAAATGTACCATAGATATCATGAAAGTGACAGGGGAGGAAACATCTAAAAAGGGATGGTGGTAACCATTATTAAATACTATATCTTATTTTGAATTTCTGTATCATTTTCATTGTTTTATTTGGTTTGATTTCATTCTGTCTTGTTTTGTCTGATTTTATTATGTCTGATGGTCTGGGCAGCTATTTTGAAGATAGCAAGAAATATGGTAGCCATTCTTGATTTCCTATTATTTGGTTTTGAAGTCCTGTATTGTTTTCATTGTTTTGTTTGGTTTGGTTTAGTCTGTTTTGTTTTGTTCAATTTTATTATGTCTGATGGTATGGACAGCTATTTTGAAGAAAACAAGAGACACTATGGTAGTCATTGTCGATTTCCTATTATCTTGATTTGAAGTCCTGTATCACTTTCATTGTTCTGTTCTGATCAGCTTTATTCTGTTTTATTTTGTTTGGTTTTATTCTCTTTAAAATAAAAATTTTAAAAAGGTCTCTAAAATTTAGGCAAGAAATTTTTGGCATATCCTCTAACTAAATAAAGTAAAAATCCTTAAATTTCATCAAATTTGTAATGTCCATGAATTTTCAAAATGTATAAATTTCTGTGTTAGGACTTCTGTTTGAGGCAGTATGGCAGAAATAGTTAACCTGGAAAGCCAAAAACATTGTGAATGCTATGGACTAATGGGTTGAATGCAGAAGTAACACCTTCCAGATGTGTGCTGCAGGGAGCTGGGACATCAGAGTGGCAGACAGCTTCCTCCAGTGTGTGGTTTTCAGGGCAGTCTGGAAATCCAGACATATCCCACTGTCCTATGGGACCCTGAAGAGAGCCAGAGGTAGAACTATGGAAGGCAGATGCCTTTGCCCAGTGAAGGGCAGGGTCACAGTGGTAGCTGTAGTCAGCAAAATCAGAAGGAAGGAAAAGACGTGAACTTGGAGCAAAGATAGTGAGAATGAACTGGCAGTTGTTAGAGCCCCCATGTTTGCATCTGACAGTGTAGGGCCCAGATGGCCATCAGGAGGAGTAGATGCCACTCAGCTCCCACCTTCTGCAGCACCAGACAATATTTTGCTACTTCGGTCCAAAATATTGACTTCTTTTCTGTTATATAATTATTGCATAATAATCAGAAAAGGTGTTTGCCTTCAACAAGTCATCAGTGATTCTTTATTTAAGGAGCCCTAAACTTTCTGCAGAAGACTATTTCCAAGTCATCTTGGCCAAGTTAACATAGAACAAATCCACCAAAAAATATTTCTACTAGCAAAGCACATCTTAAAATGTTGGAAAAATAGAGAAGACATTATTTCAAGTTGCTTAAAATAAATTAAGAAAATACTCAGATGCTACAAGCAAAGCTACAATCTGAAATTAGGAGAGTGCCAAATCTGATGGACACCCTGAGTCAGTACTGATTCGTACCCTGGGTTTCCATGTTCTCTGCTTGCAGCGACCCAATGTAAAACTACATCCCCTGAAGGGTTACACTTCACATAAAATAGAAGTAAATTTTAACTTCCAAATGAAGGTAATAAGGAAACTTAAGTCTTGCTTGGGAGCCGTCCTTTTACTATCTACCAGATTCAAGTAACACAAGCTAAGGATTTAGATGAAAAGAATCCCAGACAGGAAGTACATTGGGTTCCCGACAGAAGCAAATCCAAATTCTTTCCCAAACAGTTCTAAATATAAAGAAATAAACAATTAGTAAATATAAGACAGACATGAAGGCAACTGGGAAAGAATTAAGAGAAATAGTGTTATGGCTTATATCTAGATATCCCCTGAAAAGCACTCATATGTGGGACTTTTCAGAGTAGCTCTATGGTGTGTAAATAAGGATTAAGAGTGTGAGACAACTAAATTAGTTCACTTATTGGTTTAGGATAGTTCTGGATGTGGGTGCTGGAAAGGCTTACCCTGGGTGTGGATGGCACCAACCAATAGGCCTGTAGCCTGGATGGCATAAAAGAGAAAGGAAGGCTCACTGTTACTGCTGCTGCCTCCTGCCTGGCCTGCCGTCCATGAACTGTTTCTCCTCATGATGCCCCTCTGCCATGCCACCCTGCCTTGGAATCAGATGACCTTGGACTGGAACCTCTACAAACTGTGAGCTAAATTAAATGTTTCCTCCTTTAAGTTGTTGGTGTCAGATATTTTGTCCCTGCAATGAAAAAATAATCAAGACAAATAGCAAACTGCATCATCAAAATTAAAGATGCTTCAGACATTACAATATTTTATTTCAAAATATAAAATAATCATATGCACTGTTATCAAAGAAAAAGAGACACAAAATATTACTAAAAGGTAAGAAGCAGCATGAAAATATTAAATTAAGCAGAAAATTTCATAAAAAAATAAAAATACATATTAAAATGTATGGGTTTTAAAAGCAGATGAAATACATGCATAAGGAATAAATGAGTAGGACAGTAGATCTGAGAAATTATAAAGAGTAGAGGACAAAGATAAATAAATAGAAAATTGACAAGAAAGATATTCTTTGAACATTTAATGGAAATTTCAGAAAAAAACACAAGACTGGGAAGAGGCAGAATTTGAAGATATACATCTGAGGAACTTCCATGAAGTCGAAGACATAAATCTTCAGAATCACAAATACAATGAATATCAAAGAATAAATAAAAATAAATCTACTTTATAATATATCACAAGGAAATTATAAACTATTCAATTCAAAGATCTTAGAAGCATCTGAAAGGAAAGAAAAGTTATGAAAAGTAGAATGACAAGATCACAACTACCTTCCCACATGACAATGGTGGTCAAAAAACAAGGGATTAATGTCTTCAAAGAGCTGAGAGAATGTGATTCTCTGTCTAGAGAAATAAACAGAGTTACAAAATTTCAAGAACCAACTCAAAATAGTAACACTTTAAACACGAAATACCAAATTTTTAGACAACATATCCTCCCAAAGGGACGCTTTGCATATATTTCAGGAAGAAAAAATGATTCCAGAAGAAATTTCTGAGATTGAAAAAGTATATGTGGAAAAAATAATGGCAAATATGAGCAAGTTAAATAAGCAGTAACTTTATTCTTCTTTTATTTTAAAGAAAAAAAGAAAAATAGAAATAAAAGAGTATCAAATCAGATTAACAGGAGAGTAACAATAAATACATTGCACATTGTTATCTTCAAAGTAGTTACTGTATTCTTTTAAAAATGGTAGATATTGACTAATTTGTGAACATAGAAATAGTAAAATTTGAAGCCCCTCTTCTAAAAATGGCAGTTTAGGACATTTGAGTATTTTTTCATTGTTGTTGTCTTCTATTATGTTTTATTAGTACATGTTTGCAGTACATTATTACATTTATCATGGAGAATTTGTACCTGTATGTAACACATCTTAATCCCTTTTTATTTGAAAAAAACTTCTATTTTGATTTTTTCCTTAATTCTTTTTTGTTCATCCCCTTTCCTTCCCCTCTGCCCCTTTTCCCTTCATGGCTTGTTCTCCTTCCCAATTTAAAAGGCTTTCCCTACTTCCTACTACCTATCTTTCATTTTGCTCCTTATTTATGCTTTTGGTTTCTTATATAAGAGAAACCATGAGCTATGTGTCTGATTTGTTTCACTTAATATTATGGTCTTAAAGTGCAAAAATTTACCTACAACTGACTCAAGTTTGAGTTTGTTCTTCTTTATGGCAGAGTAGTATTCCATTGTGTATAAACACCACATTTTTTTATTTTGAAGAGAATAAAACCAAATGTAATAAAATAGAGTCAATCAAAACAAAACAACGAACTTGGTACGGGACTTCAAAAGAAGATAACAGAAAAACAACAGTGACTACCATAATGCCTCCTGCTATCTTCAAAGTAACTGCCTATACCACCAAAGATAATACAATCAAACAAAACAAAACAGAATAAAATCAATCAAAATAAAACAATGAAAGTAATACAGGGTTTCAAAACAAGATGATAGAAAATCCACAATGGCTACCATTGTATATCCTATTATCTTTGAAATAACTGGGCATGCCATCAAATATAATAAAATCAAACAAAGCAAAGCAGAATAATACCTAACTAAACAGAACAATGAAAACAATACAGTTTCAAAACACAATAATAGATTAACAATGATCACTGCCTTCCCTTTCTAGACAATTTCTCCCCTTTCACTTTCACAATATCTATTGTGTATTTTGGATCCCACTAACTTTTATTTTTTTATACTAGGGAGACATGATGTTCACCCATATGACTGAACCATTTCACCCATGAATATGAACTCAAGTTGTATCCATTTAACTACAAGAGCCACAAGGTTATCTTTCTTTATAGCTGAATAGCTTTCCACTGTATAAAAATACCATATCTTTCTTACCCATTCTGCCATTGATGGGCAAGCTACACCTACTTTTTTCTAGTTCTCTGTCACATAAAGCATTGTTCTCTCCTTTGACTTTCAGTCTATGAATTTTCTTTTAAGTTAAACGTGTTTCCTGTATAAAGCATACTGGTGTATCCTGTCTCCTCATCCACTCTGCCTGTGTTTCTTTTTAATGGTAAATTGAGGCCATCTACATTAATGGTTATGGCCAACATGCACTGGCACATCTCTGCCTTGCTATTTTCCTGCCCTTGGCTGCCTACTTTTCCCTTCCATTCAGTTGTCTGCCCTGCTTGGTGACCCCCCTCTGCTGCTGTTCCTAGAACTGTGATCATTTTTATCTCTCTCTCTAGAATGTTCTTTAGTATTCTATGTAGGGTTGATTTGGTAGTCTGAAATTCCTTCAGTTGTTCTTTGTTATCTTGTTTCTCCATTAATTTTGAAAGATAGTTTTGCAGGGTACATCAATCTGGGTTGGAAGGTGTTTTGTTTTGGGACTTCAAATGCTTCACTCCAGCCTCTTCTTGACTTGATGGCTTGTTTTGAGAAGTCTGTCATGATTCTGATGGGTTTTCCTTTATAGGTGATCTGTTTCTTTTCTCTAACAACTTTAATATTCTGTTCTTGTGTTGAATTTCTGGGATCATGATCATTATATGTCTGGGTGTAGATTTGTTTTGGTTATGGCTAGCTGGAGTACTATACGCCACGCTTATCTGTATGTCATGTCTTTTTCCCATTCTTGGGAAATTTTTTGCTATTACTTCTGTAAATACTTTTTATCTCATTTGTGTTGTCCACTGCTTTTTCACTGACACCTGTTATTCTTAAGGTATGTTTCTTTGCATTGTCTTGCTGCCAATGAATTGCTATTTCCTGGTTCCCTGTTATTTTTAAATCTTCCCTTTCAGAATTGCAAGCTGCATATCTGTCTTCAAGGTCTGAAAGTCTATGTTCAGCTTTTTTCAAGCAGTTTTGCCAGCTTTCAATGGAATTTTTACTTTCCTTGGATATTTCTTTGAATCTGTTTTATGTATTCTAAATTTTTTGATATTGTTCATTCAAGGTTTCCCTCATTTTCCTATGCTTCTCTATTTTTTTAATCTATGTCTTCTTTAGAGACACTTAGTGATTCTTTAATTTTTTTATTTCTTCTTTTATCTGAGATAGTATTTCTGTTCTAATTTCTTTTATAGCTTCATGAAGTTGTTTCTTTACTTCAGTTGCTATCACTTCAGAAACTTCAGGTGTGCGACTCCTGATCTCTTCCACATTTACATCTCTTGGACTTGCTCTGCTTGGGTTGGAGGCCAGACTGCCTTTTGCTTCCTCATCTTGACACATTCCTGGGTTCCTCTGGGCAAGTGGGTAGTGGGATCCCAGGCACTTTGCACATTGGCTGCAATTTCTCTGAAGCATGACTGTTTGGTTCTCTTGGCCAGTGTTGGTACAGGTATCTGATGATGGGCATTGGGTGCATTGGTGAGGGGCTGGATGTTTCTTTCCCTACCCTTTGCTTGCTACTGACAGTGGGAAGCCTCCCCAATGGCAGCTAGAGTGCACACAGAGGTGGGACTCAACACCACATTTTTATCCATTCGTCTGTTGTTGGGAATGCAGGCCATTTTTAGGATTTAACTATTATAAATTGTGCTGCTATGAACCTAGGTATGCATGGATCACTGTAATACTGACTTTAACTCTTTAGAGAAGTTATGGAGAAGGAGAAGAGCTGGGTCAACTGGAATTTCTACTTTTACACTGCTGAGCTAAATCCCCAGCTCCATAATTTCTACTTTTAGATCTTTGAAGATTCTCCATCTGATTTCCTTAGTGATTATACTAGTTTACATTCCCACCAACCATATATAAGGGTTCCTTAATCCTCACAGTCTTGAGAAGGCTTGTTTTATTTGATTTCTTGATGAGTCATTCACTCTGCAGTAAGATGGTATGACAGTATTTTTAAATTTGCATTTCTCAAATGACCAGCTATGTTGAATATTTTTTTCATGTATTTATTGGCTGTTTGTACTTCTTTTTTGGGAAATGTCTATTCATTTAACTTCCCCATTTTCTCACTAGGCCTTTTATTTTGGGGTGCTTATTTTATTTTTTCTTTAGTTCTTTATATATTCTAAATGTTAGACCACTGTCCATGAAATACTTGGCAAAAATTTTTTCCCATTCTGTACATTGTATCTTCACTCTGTTTTCTGTTTCCTATGCTGTGAAGAAGCTTTTAATTGACATTATTCCATTTGTTGATTCTCAGTACTATTTCTTATTCCACTGTTCTGTTCAGAAAGTGCTTGCTTATGCCTATGTCTTCAAGAGTTTTACCTATTTTGTCTTCCAGTAGATTAAATGCTTCTGTTTTAATATTTAGATCTTTGATCTATTTTGACTTTTGTTTGGTATATAGTAACAGAGATGGGTTCAGATTCAATCTTCTGTATGTGGATAGTCAGCTTTCCTAACATCATTTATTAAAGAGGTTATCTTTAGGAAGACTGGAAGAAGACATTAAAAAGCTCTTTAAAAACACTAGGTATCAGTGTAAGAAACTGAAAGACTCAATAAGATAGAAAATTCCCGATAAATATGGAAAAAAGGTTCCGAAGTCCAACAATGCTTTTATTCTTTGATTTGATTGGTTTAAGTCCCTTTCCTACAATTTGATTGCAATATGTGAGAAAATAGGAGCAGCTCTTTTGAAAAATGGGACACTACGGTAGCCATCGCTGGTTTCTTGTTGGCCAATTTGATGGCCTGTAGTGCTCTTTTGTTTTATCTTGTTTTTTATTGCTTTGTTTTGTTTGAGTTTATAGTCTGTAAATGTATGAACAACCAAGGAAAGCAAGAGACACTGGGGTAACCATAGTTAATCTCCTGTTGTTAAGTTTTGAAGACCTGTGTAGCTTTCTGTGTTCTGTTTTGAAATGCTGCATTGTGTTTGACTCTATTCTGTTCTCTTTTGCTTTTTTTTTTTGTTCTGTTTTGTTTTGTTTTGTTCTATTCTCTTTAAAATAAAAAAAACCACTAGGTATCCAAAATCAGAGGAAGAATGTGGCTGGGGGAGATGAGTCCTGTGTGGCAGACCACTCTTATTCATGAGCGCTTATATCATTTTCAGAGAACAAGGCAAGAAGCGTGAGCAACTCTTTTGACAGCACTGGCAAAAAAATGCAATTCAGCAGACTAGAAAGAATGGGAAACTACCTTAACTTGATAAAATTGTCTCCACTTTGATAAAATTTGTTTATTATAAAAACTAAAGAATAAATTTAATTATTATTTATAGATGATATAGTATGTGTGAATATATATATATGAAATGTACACAAATCATTACAGTTATTAGGAGAGTTTTTTAATTATTGCATATAAATTCAATGTATGAAAATCAACTGTATTTCTATATACTACCAAAGTTTTTAAATAGTTTAAAGAGACACCATTTATATTGTCAAATATATCAAATACCTAGGAATGAATCTAACAAACAATATGCAAATTCTCCAAAAAGAAAAACATTATTGACAGAAATTAAGGAAACTTTACATAAATGCAGAAATAAATCACATGTATTTGATTTGAAGACTTAGTACTGTAAGATGTCCCTGTTTCACAAATTGATCCAAAAATCCCAAATTTTCTTTCAAATTTAAAACTTAATCTAAAATTTAAATGGAAAAGCAAAGGACACAGAATACACAGGATAATCTTAATGAAGAATGATTTAACATAGCTTGTTCTACCTGATACAAAGATCAATGATAAAGCTAAAATTATTTACACACATACAAGTATAGATAAAAGGAAATACACTCCAATGAAAAAGAATAGAAAATCCATAAACAGATCCACAGATAGAGAGCATATATGAACAGCCTGTTTATGACAAAATGGTCCAGCACAGCAGCAAAAAAAGGGTGTCATTTCCAATCAATGATGCAGGGTTGATTGTAAGTAGAGTTAAATGTGAAAAGCAAAACTAAAACTTCTAGAAAATGAAAGTATATTGTGTTTTCATGACTTAAAGTGGAGAAGATTATTTTAAACAGGAAAAAATGTTAAATAGAAAAGATATAGTTAATAAATTGGGCTAAAATTATAAACTTGTATTCATTAGAACCATCCTCAAAGCAAGCCAACAGAGTGACAGGAGACATTTCCACCATGCACACCCAACCAAACTTCACAGAGAACCCACATACTAGCAAAGGAACAGGTAATGCAATAGAGAAAATGGAAAGGAAGAGGCAATGCAAAAGAGAAAACATTCAAACTGAAACCTTCTAAAAGGGCTAATGTTAGAGATGGCTATGGTAACATCAAATGGTGGTGAAGATTTTGGAAAATGGGAATCCCCACAAAATTCTGGTAGGACTTTAAACTGGAACAAGCTCTTGGGAAAGCCACTGCTATCACTACTATAATGAAAACTTTCACTACAAGACATATTTCTCCAAATATACATACATACCAAAAAACAAAAAACAAAAAAAGCACACGAATGTTCAGGACTGCTTTATTCAACATAGCCTTAAATTAGAAACAAATTAAAATGTCTTACAACAGAATAATGGATGAGTGAATTATGGCTGATTCATACAATGAAGTACTATATAGTACAATTATTAATGAATAAAGTACAATTATTCTCCAGAAACTGCAAAACTCCTACCCTTGTCAAAAGCCAGATCTTGATGATTATAGTATTAAATATGAAAGTGAAACTATAATACATTGAGAAGAAAATTAAGAACTTATCTTTATAAAGTTCCAGTTGGAAATTTTTAAACAAGAGAAAGAAGCACAAACAGAAGCGAAAAGGTGAATAAATTCAATTTTGTTGAAATTAAATACAAGCTCATAAAACACACCATTAAGTATATTTCTATCATTATTTACAATGATTGTTTTTAAAAATTAAAAAAGTATTGAGAATATGTAAAGAATCCCTCGACTCAATTAAAAAAAAAAAAAAAAGAAACCTTAAATAGCCAGCAAAGGTAAGGTTCATCTCCTCTAATAACCATGAAAATGGGTAGGGGGAACCATAGAAATACTACTCCACATCCACCAGTTGAGGAAAAACTAAAACAAAAATCTTATAATAGCAACTTCTGACAGGGAGGAGGAGCAACTAAATTTTTGGTGGGAGTGCAAAATGGTCCAGTCCTTTTGGGGGAATATTGAGCATTATCTCATTAAATTGAAAGATTTGTACAGCTCATATATGTGTGTGTGTGTGTGTGTGTGTGTGTGTGTGTATTGCTTTTATGCACTAGTAGACAACTTCAAGAATATTTATTGAAGCATTTTATGACAGCAAAAAAATATAATCTGTTGACAGATTAATAATATATACCTCCATATCCATTTAACAGAATGTTATAAAGCAACAAAAAATGGATGAACTACAGTTTCTTCCCTTCATTCATCACCATGGATGAATCTCACAACTTAACATTAAGCAAGAAAGCAACCCCCAAAAGAATACACACAGTGTGGTTCCAAAAATATTTTCAGGAATTTGCATAAAAAACAAAGAGAGTCAGGAACTAAAACAAAATTTAACTCAGGGCTTATCTGAGGATGAAAGGATGATGCAAGGAAGGAGGGGCCTACAATAGCTTCAAATAATCACCAATTCCTTCTCCCCAGTTGGGTGATGTGTAGGAATGTTTGCTCAATAACATTTATTCTTATCTATCTTTTTATCCATAAATGCAACATTTTACAAAACATACCCACTATTCTTTGTGATTTTTGTTTCCCCTCTTATTCTCTAAATTATTTTTTCCCTTTTTCCTTGGCCCTCCTTCTTTCCATGGAGAACTTCTGACGCTACTGTGTGCTTCTGTTATGGCTTATCTCTAGATGTTCTCCTAAAGCCTCATATGATCATAGGTGAGGAGTTTCAAAGGTCACTACATTGGCCTGTGTGAATGTGGATTAAAGGTGTGATGCTGGAATTAAAAGGGTGAGTAATGGAAACCTCATGCCCTGGATAGATCATAAAGGATGAGAAAGAAGGCAGCCTGTTGCTACTTTTGCTGCTTCTACTATCTACTCTTTGCTACCTTCTGCCTGCCATGACTTGGGCGATTTCTCCTCTGTGCCTCTCTGCCAGTAACCCTTCCTTGGAGCCATCCAACTAGACTGAAACCTCTACAAACTTTGAGCTGAAATAAAGTTTTCCTCCTTTAACTTTGGGTGTTAAGTATTTTGTCTCAGCAACAAGAAAAGTAACTAAGATGACTCAGTTCTCTCGAGTCACTCCTATTTTTTTGGCTTCTATTTGGATACCTTATTGTTAACTTACATCAACAGAGCCCTATCTAACCCCTTCTCAGGTTGCATTAATTCTCACACACTGCTAACACTGATAACGGAAATGTCATGAATGTTAAATGATGCATTGAAAGCATTTGATTATGAGTCTCTCTGGGTGTCATTCACTCCTGCTTGATTCTCTCATTTGGTTAATAGCACAACTGGACACCTAGAATGAGCCCACTATTGACTTTTGATAATGCATCTTGAATTCTGCGTGACTTGCCCCGCCACACAAGTCTCCAGTTCTGCACAGAAGCCACCTGTTGCTTCACTGAAACACTTACAGTCAGAAGTTAGAAATCAAGAATTAACACACATAGAGAACCACAATTGCCTGAAATTGCTCTGAATCTCAGAGATTGCAATACGAGGAATATTCCTTGAGGGAAAAAAAGGATCTTAAGATTGTGCACATGTCACAGCCAGTAGGGAAAACTAAACTCTTCATTCTCATTACTAGTAACAGGTGTGGAGTTCTACAGGCATCTAGAAAAAATACTGGTGGAAAGAAAGGGAAATCTATAAGCACAATAACAGATAGCAGGATGAGAAGGATAGACAGCACTATAGGTAACTGGTCAGCTGTGGCACAGCTCAACGAGGGCAATGACGGATCCTTGGTTATTTTATTGAATTGCTAACCACAGAAGCCATGCTGAGTGAAGCGGGGACCGGTCTGTGGTATGGGATGTGACAACTCTATAGAGCCCTGAAGGCACCAGTGTGTTTCTCTAAAAGCCCTCCAAGTGTGCACGCACTGCTATGGTATGATGGCATTCCAGGTGACCAACAAGCTGTCCTGACCCTGTTGCCTTCATTGGGGGCTGTGCAATATCACTCAACCTTTGGTGACCGCAAAGGCACCACTGAGAATTTCTGAAGGGTTTCTGTCTTATGTCAACTGGACAGGATGGTCTATGACACTGTGCATGAACAAATTGTCAAGGGCTCACCTTAATTCTACATGTTGCTTGGATTTGTCTTCCCCTTGCTGACCAAAGAATCTGCTCTCTATCACCGTTTATTCGACTCCACACCAGCTCACTTTGCCCTTCTAGTAGAATTCTTTAAGAGCAGTCAAGATAGGAAAAGAGCAAAAAAACAAGAAGTATACTGGGCAGGCAGCAAGATTTTCCATAGTGTGGAGAGGGGACTGACAGCAGTCAGACACATAACCAGGTTAGAGAAATGGATGAAAGAGTAGAGGATTCTCTGTCTCCTTTATATTTTCTGGAAAATGTAAGCATTTGAACTATTTGAGAATGTCTTTTTGAGAGTAGTTTGGAAAATAGCTATGCTACATGAATATGACATTGTTAGTTACAGACAGTCAATTTTATAAAAAGATGCGCCTAGTGCTGTTAGAATAGTTCTAATAGTTACAAGATGAAACAAACCTATAGGTGGATCAAGTAAAGGTCTAGAAAACAAGATCTGAACAAATAGGCCTTAAAATGGCCCCTTTTTTCTCTTTTTATGTCTGATATACCCTTAGAGATATCCTCAAGCATTATATTCTCTTCCTTAATTATGTCCACAGCCTCATAAATATCAAATCATTGGCTAGTGGTACTCATAACGATTAAATACTATAATTGGTTGGAATCATCAGCAGCAGCATTAATGTTTTCAATCCCTTTAAAAGTGCAGTGATGACGGCTGGGGATGTGGCTCATTGATATAATGCCTACCTAAAATGCATGAGGCTCTGCATTAGACCTCCAGTAGTGCAAATAAATAAATAAAAGTGTAATGATGACCTTGGCCTCTACACATGATGATTAAAATTATCACTGCTATTTAATACACAGGACATTAAAAGTGCAGAAAGTTTAAGAAATTTCCTATCAATTTTTAAAAAGCCAAAGGCAGGTGTAACACACACTTATAATTCCAGTACTCTTGGAGGCTGAGACAGAGGAAACACAAGTTCAACCCCAACTTGGGCAACTTAGCAATTTAATGAGAACTATCTCAAAATTTTAAAATTTAAAAAATAATAATGATTTAAAAGGACTGGAGATATAGCTTAATGTGGATGCCCTGGGTTCAATCCCTAGTATTGGAGGATGGCAGGAAGGGCAGAAACTCAAACCCAGAATTCCCTGATTCCAGAGTCTTCGATCCCAACCACAAAGCATTGGGCCGCATGAGACAAGCTCAGTGGACATTAACCTTTCTTCTCTAGTTAACTGTGAGATCCCTCAAGACATAACTGAGCCCCAGCACTCTGTAATGATTTGGACAAACAGATGATACTAACTTAATGCTGATTAACGTAAGGAACTGTGAGATGCCCTGGGATGTTAAACCATACAGAAGTGTGTTTGTGTTTTCCTTACATTTTCTTCATCACAAATTGATTGGTGGAACTCCTGCAAGAAGATAGACACACTTCATTAAATGCATATATTAACCATTGCAATTATATGCACTTTACCACTCAAGCTGAAAATTACAATAATTTATTTTTTATTTAAGCACTTTCTTGATGGAGGTATTGCTCTTGAAAGGTTTGCAAATGCATCTGGTTTGTGACAATTTATACACAGTCTTACTTTAAATACACTAATGTGATGAGTTCTCTACAAAAGAAACAAATCACTGAAAAGCCAAACTTTCTAAGAATTTCAATGATGTATGAATGTTTTCTTTCTTCCTATAATTGCTCATTATTTTTCCTATAGTACTGGGAGACACAGTATCTCAATTTACTGAACCACATTGGTTGGGCAGAAAACTGGTCCTTTCCAACTTGTAAAAGACAAAAATGTAAAATCTAACACCAAAACACATGGACACGGCAGATGGACAGCCACTAGTGGCAGCATGGCTGAGTTCTATGCCTACAGAGTCCAATACAATATTATCCACAGGCTGTAAAAAGTTCTAATTAGAGTGGACACAATGACAAAACTGACACAAATGAAAATAAAAATTCAAATAGTTAAATAACTAGTAAATAAGCAGTTCAGTGTTTTCAATGAATTGTCTGTGGTCTCAAATTTACACCTTGATTTGGATCTTTTCTTTCCTTTTTTAATAAACTCTCTAGGGGTTTATCAATTTTGTTTATTCTTACCAACTCTTTGATTCATTGATTCTTTGTATTTTTAGTCTCAATTTCATTAATTTCTGCTCTGATCTTTATAATTTCTTTCCTTGTACCAACTTTGGGTTTTGATGGTTCTTGTTTTTCTAGGACTTTGAAGGTCATTATGAGGTTATTTGAGTTTGCTGTTTTTCTGATGTGGGCATTCACAACTATAAACTTACCTCCCAGGACTGCTTTCATTGTGTCCCATAGGTTCCTGTATGTTGCACTGGCATTATCATTTGATTCTGGGAACTGTCTGATTTTTTTCCTTGATTTCTTCTGTAACTCATTAATTATTCAAGAGGGTATTTTTTAGTTTCTGTGCATTTGCATAGTTTTGGTGGTTTCTTTTGTCATTGATTTCTAGTTTCGTTACATCATGATCTGATAATATGCAGGGGAGAATTTCAATTCTTTTGCATTTACTTAAGCATGCTTTATGAACTAGCATGTGACCCATGTTGGGGAAAGTCCCATGCGTTGCTGGGAAGAATGCGCATTCTGTTGTTGTTGATAAAACATTATAGATATGTATTAAATCCGTTTGTTCAAAAGTTTGGTTCACTTATATTTATTTGTTGATTTTTTTTGTCTGGTTGATCTATTTGTGACAATGGAGTAATAGCCAGACATCTGCCTGTCAAATCACAGCCACCACTGACTTTGCATGGCCTGAGGCAGGTTACGTACCAATGATTTCCCCCCTGCATTCTTTAATCAGGAAGCACTGGTGACATTTTCTCAGTTTGTATGCAGTGTGATGGAAACCCAGTTTCAAGCCCTAACTGGATTCAACCTGGTCCATGCCAGTCAGAAGTTCAGCAGTTACCACTGGCTCTGGTATCAGGTTCTGCAGTGAAAGAGCCCCATTTAGGAAAAGGAGTAGGCGCAGGATGGGAGTTCATTGAATGTTTGTTTCTCCACTCAGTAGAATCCTTTGGTTTCTCCCCTACGTCTTCTCTGTGTATCTTTCCCAGAGTTGGCACGTGCAAATAAATTGTGCTGTCTATGCCAGTTTGGCAAGGTTTCACAACATATTCAATGCTCCATCACTGATCAAGCTCAATGGGCCAAGACTCCAACTGGAATGATGTGAGTTGGGAGGATGAGCACATTCCCCGAAATCTGCATGTATGAATGCCCACAATCAAGTAGGGCAGCCTGCTATCCATTTGTCAGCTAAAACATTCAACTAAAGGAAAGACAGAGACTGTTTTGCTCAATTTAAAGTCTACTTGAAATTAATGGAGAATAAATGTTCCAAATTCAAACCTTTCAAGGGACAATTTCCATTAAGCCTGAGCTCAGCTTCATTTCTGATCCACTGTTGCAAGGAGTAACAGCTGTTAGGGGCACTATAAATGCAATAGAACCACTGAGGCCATAAACTTTAAAAAGAAAACTCTCCTCCTGATGGTCACCAGGAGAGAAGGGAGGGAATGGCACATTTCATGAGATCTGAGAGCAATGAAAGTGCCCCAAACACTGAAAGCTGCACAAATAATCATGGCACAGACAAAAATGACACATTGTCTCATTTTCCTTAGGTGAGGAAGATGAGCTTGATGAGCAAGTGGACTATTTTCATGAGGGAATAGTAAGCAGAAAGCAGAACACAGGTCTGGATACATGTACAATGTAAGAGAAGGTGTTAGAAACTCTGAGAATGGCTTAGATACAACTCTCTTCAGTTTGTCAATCCTTCCACTGTCCAACCTTTTTGTTGGGTAACTCCTGTGTTCAGCACAATATGGGCTTGAGTACATATAAGGAAACAAATCCACACTCTGGGTATGTTTATGGAGGCATAGAAAAGATATATACTTGCACAAAAACTGGCTTACCTTTAATGATGTTATTAAAGTATCAAACTCAAAAGAAATTTTGGATTCCCTGGAAGCATCTAATACTTCCTTCAGAAGTACCTGAGCTACAAGAGGGGCATGAAAATCAAGAGAACTCTAAGCAGAGGCCAAAGCAAATGGAGAGTCTTCCAAATGAAAAGGAGTGGGAGAGCTGAAGGTACAGAAGGCTGCAGAAATGGATGAAGGTACAGGAGAGATCTAGGAGGAAGACCAGAGATGCAGGAAGGGCTTGATAGATGAAAGCCTTGTGGTCCACATCTTTTCCTTCAGCATTCTAGACTTTAAAGTGTTTTTGGCAGGACACTTGCCCTAAGTGATCTCCCTCATGAAAAATCCACTTTAGAGTATACCTTGACCAGAATAGAGAGAAGGAAAGTAGACACTAAGTGGCAGCAATGGTCCACTCAGAAAAGGTAAGTTGGAGCAATGATGGATAAAGACTCCAGAAATGTGAAGATAGATCTGTTCTGGAGTAATGGTTTCTGGCATCAGCAATGTTGCAACAGAGCACCGTTTGCTAAAATGGGGTTTTACAGGGGAGGAAAGGGCAGTAAGCATTTACCCATGTTTGGTGCTATGGCACTGGGATGCAGGTGTCAACTGGTTAGTTCTCCTACCCTAGAAGCTCTGTCTACAACTGGAGTTAGAAATCATGACATCTTTTCTCTTGCCAAAGCTAAAATCACCCATTTTAAACATGTAACCCTCAATTTACTTTCATTCCTTTTTGGGTTTCCAGTCATCAACAGAGTCAGATGACAGAAATCCACAGACAGCTGTTGTCTTTTCAAGAGCTTTTTTTTTTT
>RJWT010002551.1:0-40393 GCA_004365215.1 Cuniculus paca | reverse complement strand
ATATATGCAACCTAGCAGATATTTTTGTAAGTTTATTTTGTGAAAGTAATAGGGATAGTTATACTAAATACTTCTGCTGTTAATAAACAGTAGTTATTCCATACAAAGAACCAAAGAACTTGTTACTTGAAAATTTCACCAACTTTTCAATTATTAGACAATAATTGAGAATGTACTTGTTAATTTTCCCCAAACATTTTCAGTGAAATTCAAAGGGCACTTGATTTTTGTAAGGCATTGTTGATTTTTTGTTTAATTTTGAACTGCCTAACTATTGCTCTGACTTTAAAGTGATGAGAAGTTCTCAGATGATACATAAATTAATGAAATGCTTTTAAATAAATATATATGTTTGGTTTTGTCTTAAATTATACACTATCTTTTTTACTCCAATATTTTGTTTTGTTTTTTTATACCTTATGTTTCATTGGAAATGTAACATTTGTGGTTTGGGACTCAAATTAGTGTCAATTATGTGTTGAATTCACAATTTGATTTAAATGTTTGCATTTGAGTATTACTTTTAAATGTGACTTCAGACTTTATTTATGCAGGCACAGGATTGCCTAACCTTTATATGACAATGTGCAGTTTTTTTTTTAAAGAACTGAAATTCTTTGACTTTTTTTTTAAAGAATAAAAGAGATGAACATCTCTTAAAGAGAAGAAATGTACCACATGAAGATATCTGTGAAGACTCTGATATAGATGGTGATTATAGAGTGGTAAGTTATTGTTATTCTGGTAATTTTAAACTACCAATGAAAGATTTCACATAAATACATCATTTTAAGGTGATTTTTTAACTTAGTTTTTTTCTCTGTAATTTTTTTCTCAGCAAAATACCTCTCTAGAAGCTATTGTTCAAGTAAGTTGAGTTTTTTTACCCCTATTCAAATTTCTTGGACTCAACAACTAATTATTGTGTGTCTACATCATAAGCTATTTTTTTTTAATAGAATGCTTCAAGTGATAACCAAGGAATTCAATTAAGTGCAGTTCAAGCTGCTAGGTAAGTGAAATTTGGAGGGCAAGTTAAAATTTTATGTATTACACAGTTTGTATTTTGAGGAGTGTTTTTTTTTTTTGTCTTTTTGAGACAGAGTCTTGCCGTGCAATTCAGGCTGGCCTTGAGCTCACTTTGTAGCACAGGCTGGTCGCGAACTTGTAAAATCCTGCTGCCTCAGCCTCCCGAGTGTTGGGATTACAGGCATGCACCACCACACCTGGCTGTATTTTGAGTTTTATGGTACAGTAATTCTGCTAATCAGATTTAACTTTGATGGCAAACAATGGGGAAATCAAAGACAGTTTATTCAAAAAATTGTTCTGTGTATTTGTAAAATTGATAGCGATTTTAAAACTTGTGAGTTTAAATACTCTAAACTGTACTCTAAGCTCACAAAAGTTTGATGTGAAAGTGATGATTTAAATACACTGAAGTATTCATGTATTTATACCTAATACATAAAAATGTTAGAGAAAAGGTGCTTTACCTGTTACTACCTTATGGGTTTATTTTTATTATAAAACTCAAATTCACTGGGTGTGGTGTTGCATGCCTATAATCCCTGCACTCAAGAGGTGGAGGCAAGGAGGATCCCTAGTTCAAGGCTAGCTGGAACTACGTAGCAAGTTAAAGGTGGGCCTGAACTACATAATGAGACACTGTCTCAAAAAATGTTTTATGTCTACATATATGTATATAAATTTGAATTTAGTTATAATAGTATATGCCATTAAGTTTCACAAGAGGTATATATCTTACAGAAAACTTTTGTCCAGTGATCGAAATCCACCAATTGATGACTTAATAAAATCTGGAATATTGCCTATTTTAGTTCATTGTCTTGAAAGAGATGACAAGTAAGTACTTTATTTATTTATTTATTTATCTTTAATTTAGAATGTGTTCTTTGGAGAAGGCAAAATTTTCTAGTAGTTAGTTTGATCCTTAAAGAAGAAAGGAAAGGGTTGAGGGGTAGAATTAAAAAGTCAAACTGAAAAGCAATGCGAAGTCTGTTAATACCAAGAAATGAAGGGTGGGCTACAGAGGAATTTCACAGTGATAAATTTAATGTGTAATAGCCAGGTATGGTGGTATACACTTGTAATTCTGACACTTGGGAGACTGAAGCAGATGGATCATCCCCAGTTTGAGGCCAGCCTGAACTACATAGCGAATTCAAGGCTAGGCTAAACTGCATAGTAAGACCCTGTTTCAATGAATGAATGAATAAATGAATAAATATTTTTTAAAAATTTAATGATAATAATGTGTAAACTTTGGAAAGAACTTTACCAATAACTAGCTTGACCAAATAGGTGCTTGCCCAAAACTGTTTGAAATATAAAAAATTTTAATAAAAAGTTGTTAAAAAGACATACTAGGTTTTTATGCTGAATAGATTTTGTGTTTGGGCCTTCCCTTTTTTTTAACCCCTAATGTTGGGTGGATAGATACCTTTTAGAACAGAATATTTAATATACGCTAGAGGAAGAAATGACTGGTAGATATTTGGGCCATTGTATAAATCTCTATTGTTGAAAATAATTTGTTATTTTGTAGTCCTTCTTTACAGTTTGAAGCTGCCTGGGCTTTGACAAACATTGCATCTGGAACCTCTGAACAAACTCAAGCAGTGGTTCAGTCTAGTAAGTTGGTTATTAATGAACAATGTTGTGGTTTTCTTTTTTAAGTCAGTAAAAAAGAATTCTCCTAAAACAATATAATTATATTATAAAATAATAGCTACCCAGTAGAATGTGGAGTTCTTGAAATATCTAATTTAAGCATATTATTTTAATCATCTTGTTTTGGTGACCTTTTCTGTTTTGAAAAATTCATTTGATTACAATCTAAAACTGAGAACATATCCTAGTTATAGTAGCAGATTACTTTATTGTGTTTCATCTTATTGTATTTATAGGACATCAATAGAAATAAAAGGAGTTGTACCTATTGCTATACTACGTCTTAGCCTTTCCTAGTGAAATTTGTGTCCTAACATTTAAGGAAATACTCTGTAAAGTAGTCCTATTTTGAAAAAATGATTTGAAAGGTTTTTTTCATGTTATTATAATAAAATTGCTGTCTTTGTTTGTTTCATATTAACTTGAATGTATCATTGTCTGGAATACTATTTCATTCTTCCACCAAAGAAATTAGTAATTTTAAGGAAGGTACTTTAAAAATCTTTTTAAAATGTAAGAAGTGTGTTGGTATATAAACTTGTTAAAATCACAAGGACTAAATTACTTCATGATTTTGGGAGAGGAACAGAAATTTTACCCACTTAATAACCATTTTATGTTTTAATATGTGTTCTAATATTACTTAGAAAAAAAAATACCTTAACTACTTAACAGTTTACCCCAAGCATCATTCTGATTTCAGGCATTGTTCAAGCAGGCACCATTTCAACCAGTTGGATTCTTGTTTGCATGAGATACGCTATTTGTCTTTTTGTTTAAATCAGCTACTTTTTGCATGGTTTTTTGTTTAGAATGTTGTATTCACCTTTGATATTTGTTTCTAGTGAAATTAATAATAAGTTCTGGTTGTTTTCTTTTACTAATTTATGAATTATAACCTATAATTTTATGCTACAATCTATAAAAACTCTTTCTCATAAGTACTTTAGATATAATTCTTATACTTCAGAACTCAATGATTTTCTTTTACAATACAAAATGGACACACTTGGAACTCGTAAGACTGAAGGAAGGAAGTGCCAAAAGATTTGCAAAACAACTGAAAAGGGAGAAATGTTGGCATGTCAGAGAAGAAAAGTCTATGTTATGAAATGGAAAGACAAAAAAAGATGTTTCCTTATTGTCAGCTATTCATAATACAGAAATGATAGAACTTGAAAGAAGAAATGAAACATTAACAATTCCAAATTTAGCTGGGTGTGGTGGTGCACGCCTGTAATCCCAGCACTCGGGAGGCTGAGGCAGGAGGATCATTGTGAGTTTGAGACCAGCCTAGGCTACAAAGTGAGCTCAAGGCCAGCCTGAACTGCATAGTGAGACCCTGTCTCAAAAAAAATACCAAAAAAACCCCCTACTAAAACTGTTTTAGTCTTAGGCTCATGTGTACTTTGTGTATGTGTCTTTTGGTTTTGTTTTGTGTAGTTAACCATTAGGTAATTTAAGGTTACACGATCATGTCTTATTTTTTCTCATTCTTTCCTGTGTTACATGTTTATCTAAACTTAAAGATTAGAAAGAGGCTTAAAATGTTTCGCTGCTAGCCTGTCTTTAATACCAAAAATAATAAGTGAATTACTTTTTATTCAAGCGTAATCAGCGTACACTTAAATAGTACTCTCAGGGTAATAGCAGAAAGAAGAAGAGTCAATTGTTTAATGAATTGTTAATCTGTTCATATACAGACCTGTCTTTCTGTTTCTCATCCTTGTTAAGCAACAGGAACCATATTTTAATTCAGAAGGTTTCATGTGACCCAGGAATCACTGATCTACCTACCCACGTGGTGTTAATTTAAATTTTCATACTCAAAAGTTATTTAAACAGTTGAACTGTTTCCCTCAAAACTTGAGGATAATACTCTATAAGTTATTCAAATTGGAATTAAATTGGCATTGGGGCATAGATCAGTGGTAGTAAATGTGGGTAGTATGCACAAGGCCTGAGGTTCAATATCTGGTGCAAAACCACCTCACCCATCCCATTGGAATTAAGTCAGGTTTAATTGTGAATGAAAATTTGCCTAATTTGACATTTGCCTATGTGTCATTTTGATAATAGTATGCTGGTCAAAATTCTTCTAATATTGCTATCCTAACAATCATTTAACAAGGTTATACTTGCATTATTTTTTGATAGGCCTCTTATTTTTGAGGTCTCAGCAGTTTTGATTTATTAAGTGTTCACATGTTTTTCCTTCAGATGCTGTGCCACTTTTCCTAAGGCTTCTCCATTCACCCCATCAGAATGTCTGTGAGCAAGCCGTGTGGGCACTGGGAAATATCATAGGTTTGTATAAAACTTGTAATCCAACAATTATCATAATTATATATTGGGTAATAAAAATAACTGCTATAGTCCAAAAGGAGAAAGTTTGTCTTCAGTACTAGTTTTTGTGAAATAGCTTACAGAAATTACATCCATGTAACTATATAAGTATAAAGTAATAATAAATAAAAGGGACGTTTTTGTTGCTTAAGATACCATAATATCTTTTTGAAAAGTCTTAATTACTTGAAGAATTATGAAATATGTGTATGACTTAGATCTTCTTTTTTATGCTGGGGTCTATTTTATTTCTCAGCTTTCTCTAAGGAGAAAATACTAAGAAAAAAGAGGAGGCAAAACATAAGCCCATAATTTTATCCCATGATAGCAGTTCTGAGAAGAACCAAAATGAAAATTTTTTGTTTTACATACTTTTGTACATTAAAATTTATTAATGTATAAAATATAGTGATGTTCCTTGTTTATGAATCGAGAGGAAGTATCTGTAGCCTATTTGTCGTCTAAATAGTGTTGCAATTACCATATCTTCTAGATTTTCTCTGTATTATAGAAAGAGACAGTTCTTAGAGGTCAAGGATTTGGTTTTTTATAGGGGCTAACTTAAGCCAAACTCAAATTCAAAGCGGAAAAAAATCTATGGTCACTGATACAGCTGATAGAATTTAGAGGATCTAGCTACTAAGGATAGGGTAAAGTTGCAATGTTTTTTGTAGAGATCTGATTTGGTAAAGGAGAAGTTTTAGTTCAGTTGTGTTTCCTATTCTGGGGATCGAACCCAGGACCTTCACGTTGAGCAATATTCCCAGTCACTTTTACCTCTTTTTTAAAGTTTTTACCCTATGTGTTATTACTGAATGACAGTTTAATTTGTGTAATATCCTTCTTTTTCCCTTTTGACAATTTTTTTCATATTATATGATAGTTTTATTTGCTTTGTTTTGGTTTCTTCAGTACTGGGACTCAGACCCAGGACCTTCATAATGAGGGACATCCCCTTCATTTTTTTATCTTTTATTCTGAAAAGTTTTCTCTAAATTGCTAAGTTGCCCAGATTGGGCTTGAAGTTGCCATCCTCCCTGCCTTAGCCTCCCAGGTTACTTGCACAGGTGTGCACCTTGTACCTGGCTTCCTGCACATTCTTTTTTAGAACTATTTAGCATTGCTTTGATGTACCTCTTTACTGTCCTTTGTCTAAGGCAACATGAAAGATGGGATGATTATGATTTTTTATGGGAAGATTTCTGTATAACTTTCTGGCATAGGGTATACTGCTATTAAGAATTACATTGTATATCCCAAGGCTCTCACTCCTTTGCTTATATACCAAGTTTTAGAATTAATTCAAATATGTGGATGGAAAAGCACTAAGCCTCTTATCTTTGGATAGTATGGTGCAATGAAAAGTGTTTTTGCTTACGGTAATAGTTCAGCATGGCTTCATACTAGAAATTACACTGACACTGTAGATATAAAAATTTAATTTGATGATTGTCTGTACCAGTGGTCCTCAAACTTTAGTATGTTATCACAGTTACGTAAAGAACTTGTTAATGCACAGAGTCCTGGTCCAAGAGAGTTTCTGCTTTAATAAGTCTGAGCTCAAGACCAAAAATTACTTTGAAAACCACTGTTCTGCTAATGTTTAGTCCTCGTCTTTTTTTCTGAATGTGTAATTTAGTTCATACTCTGATATTCTCATGAGACTTAGAGTAAAATTCTACATTTTTTCTTCAGTAGTATTTTGACTTTTTTTTTTTTATCATATGACAGTTTGTTAAACAGTACCATTCAAGCAGAAAAGTAACAGTTTTCTGGTCAGGGTATTTTTCTTTTTTTTTTTTTTTAAATGCTTGATTAGTTTCTGTAATCAAACCAATGTAGATGACATCTTAGATATTTAATACAGTGTTATGTACAAATGATAAAAAATTGTTTAACATTTCTCGATCAACATGACTTAATTTTTTTTGTTTGTTTTTTGTTTTTTTTGCAGCACTGGGGATTGAACTCATGACCTCGCGCTTGGCCAGGCAGGCGCTTAGGCCACTGAGCTAAATCCCTGGCCTATGACTTAGTCTTTTTGTACAATGACAACCACAAGTTTTTTGGGTTTTTTTTTGTTTTTGTGTTTTTGTTTTTGTTTTTGTTGTTTTGTTTTTGTTTTGGTGTTATGTACAAATGAAAAAACAATTGCTTAACATTTCTCGATCAAAATGACTTAATTTTTTTGTTCAATGACAACCACAAGTTTTTTTGCGGTTTTTTTGTTTTTGTTTGTTTTGGTTTGGTTTTTTGAGACAGGGTCTCACTATGTAATTCAGGCTAGCCTCGAACTCACAGCAGTCCTCCTGCTCAGCATCCCAAGTGCTGAGATTATAGGCATGCACCACTACATCAAATTTAGATGAATTAAGTACATTTCATAAGTAAGTTTATAAAGCTGAAGATAAGAATTTTATGCAGAATACCTTAGCACCTAACACACTTCTCTTAGAGTACAGAGACCTAGAATGTGAACTTAGTTGTTACATTCCTAAACTTTAATGTAAAACTAAATATATGATCTGGAACAAATACCACAAACAGCATAGTATACTCAATACTTTGTATTTTCTGAAAGTGCTTATTGTTGATCTGGTTTATTAAACTGATCTTTTCTACAGGTGATGGACCCCAGTGTAGAGATTATGTCATAAGTCTTGGAGTTGTGAAACCATTACTTTCATTCATAAGTCCATCTATTCCTATAACATTCTTAAGAAATGTTACTTGGGTTATGGTCAACTTATGTCGCCACAAAGACCCACCACCACCAATGGAAACCATTCAAGAGGTAAGTAAGTTTTAAAAAATAAGTAAAATACATAATATTATATGTATGACTTTATGTGTATTTTAAATCTTTGTATTTTTCTCTTCAGATTCTTCCAGCCCTTTGTGTTTTAATCCATCACACAGACGTAAATGTGAGTAAATATGTCTCCTTGTGTTTTTATGTATATACATGTATATGTTTATATATGTATAGGGCTCTTCCTATGCATAGGGGAAAATTATAATTTCAGTAAAGAAGTAAAGCCAAATAACATGGGGTGGGGTCAATACTGACAAGATTTTAACATTACAAATATATATGTAGTTTATTCTTATAAACACAGGTGACAAAGGAAAAAGTAACTCAAGGAACATGAATGAAGTAGAAAACTGCCCTATTTGCTTAAAAAAGGCAGACTAGCCTTTGTTGTGTTTAAAAAAAACTACCTGGGAATATGGACTAGGGCTGTATCTCAGTGGTAGAGCCTTTGTCTTGCAAAAGCAATGCATTCAATCTCAGCACCATTAAATAAATACATGATAGATAGATAGATACTAGAAGTCAGACATGTGGCACATACCTGTAATCCCAGCACTCTGGGAGGCTAAGGCAGGAGGACTGCAAGTTGTAACCCAACCTGGCTAATTTAATGACTTAGCAACTCTCGTCTCAAAAAAAAAATAATAATAATAAATGGTTTTGGGTGTAGCTTAATGCAAAAGCCCTGGGTTCAGTCATAGTACCTTGAGGGGTTAGTGGAGTGAGAAAAGAAACGAAGTATAATGGGTGAAGGAAATCACATGACTTAATATGTAGTAATAACAGAAACTTGTATGGTTCTTCAAAAATAGTTTGACAACCATGAGCAGTGTGCTGTAGTTTCAGTCACTAATAGGGCTGAGCCTTGAGTATCTCTTGAGTCAAGGAGTTTGAGGCCGGCCTGGACAACATAGGAAGACCCTGTCTTTAAAAAAAATGGTAAAGTCCTTAATATTTGAGCTGCTGTGTTTCTTTAGTTTCTAGGCTTATAGTTCTGATGGAATCCCCTTAAAGAATATGTAGTTCCAGATAACCTAGAATTTTAAGTATATGTAAGCAGTTTTTGGTTTGGGTTCCTTATAGTAGAACTGTCTGAATAAATTATAAATTTTAGTATTTTACATTTGAAAGATTTGCAGAAAAGATTAATCTCAAAGCTTATATATCTACTGGCAAACCAGTCATCTTGGTTGACTATTCAAAAATGTGTTCTTTCTACCTGTTTATCCCTATATAGAAGAAATTATGATTATTTTTCTTACCTTTGTTATAGCTTGAGAAATTTCTCAGATTGCTTTTTTCTTTTTAGTAACATTTTTAGTAAACAATATTGTTTACTAAATGATGTCTAAAATCTTAGATAAGCACTAGTAGCAAATTCTTAAATCAGGCCATCAAAGAATACTGTTCACAAAACATAAGTGAAATGTTATTACACCATACTTAGAAAACTTACCAAAGAATATAAATTTTTTCTGATACAAAAAGTACAAAAGAGATCTACTTTGAGGCATAATTTTAGTCTGGGCTCATTAATGACATATTTAGCAATGAGCCTTTTAAAAAAGGTATCAGATTTTTATGTAGAGTCATGCATAAGTAACTCAAGGGGTTGAGAAATGTGCTCAGTGGTCGAACACTTGCTTAGCATGTGTGAGACCCTGGGTTCCATCCTTAGCACCACAAAAACAAAGCAACAAAAATCACAAGTAACTTGGTAATTTTTGCCTGTGTCGTCACATTTTAGCATACTCAAATACTCTAGAAAAACAACTAACTGCGTTTGCAATTTGTAATTTAGTTGTTTTACATAACATGTCTATTTTGTGTGAAATCTTTCATTTGACGTCTTTTTTTTTGCTTCGAAAACATCTTTAGAGCTTTCTTGAATTTCTGAAAGAACAAGGACAAAGTAGTGTTTTTCTTGATAGAGTCTGTGTTCGAGAAAGGCTTTGGAAGTAAAGTTCTGGGCACAGTTATTATTTCTGTGGGTTTTGTCAATAATTACATTATTTAAATGTAGCAGTATAATAATTGTACTACCTTTCAGCCATAACTTCTAATTAGGATTTAAATTTGAAAGATCAAACATATGACCTGCTATGTACTTCAAAATGTAATCATTTAAAAATTATAGGATATTATGTAGTATAAATTACAGAGGCGGCTTCTTTTTTTATTTTGAGTCAGGGTTCTCACCAAGTTGCTCAGGCTGGGCTCAAGCTTATAATCCTCCTGCCTCAGCCATCCAGGGTGTTGAGATTACAATTGTGTGCCATCACATCTGGTTTGCCTCCAATTTTATTTTATTTTTAGTACCAAGGATTGTACTCATGACTTCACACTTTGCCAGGCAGGTGCTTGCCCTACCTTCAGTTTTATAAGGCAAGGCAAACTGGTTGGTGAAGATGAAACTACTATAATAGTGATAACTGATATTGTCTTTAGGCATACTTGAATAGTACTCATCATAGCAGAGAATTCCTTGAATATAGTCCAGATGCTTCAAATCACTGTGCATGTTGTATACACACAGCCTTTCCAAACATACACATTAGCCATGATGTCCTTTGACATATTATGCCTCAGCCTGAGCGTTTGAGAAAGTAGGTTTTTATTCCTCTGTCCTATTTCATATGGTATGTAGTGTATGTATGTAGCTTAGTGACTAAAAATTGAATACCAGTCTGGGATTAAAACTATAATTAGCCAAAATTCCAATGAATTGAGGTAAGAGAAAAAATGAAAAAAGATAGTAAAACAGTCTTAGATTGGTTGTATGTTTAAGAATTAAGATGTGTTATGTACATGTACCAGCTACCCACAATGAATGTAATCATTGTGTACTGCAAACTTATACTGATAAAACTTAAAGAAACAGGGACTAAGGATACAGCTCAGTGGCATAAGTGCTTGTCTGGGCAAGCGCAAGTTCGTGAGTTCGATCCCTGATACCAAAAAACGAAAAGAAAAGAAATTTTTAAAAAATTAAAGAAACAAACATTAAAATGAGAAAATATTTAAACCCTATTTGAATTTTCATTTTACTTGCTAGATATTGGTAGATACAGTCTGGGCCCTGTCTTACCTTACGGATGCTGGCAACGAACAGATACAGATGGTAATAGACTCTGGAATAGTTCCTCATTTGGTTCCTCTACTCAGCCACCAGGAAGTTAAAGTGCAGGTAAGTTTGTTCTTCTTAAAATGTTGTTTTTCTTACCATGCTTTTAGCATGGCTTTCAAAAGATATTTTCAGTAGTTCAGAGTATATTTTTAATATCATAACATGTCTGAGATGGAAATCCTCATTCTAAAAATGGGAAAAATGGAGTTCTTAGCTAAATTCAGAAGGAATTAATTAATGGAACAGTTTGTCCTTTAGAGGTATTTGTGCCTTACTGTAAACATTCTTGCTATATGTTTATATTGAGTTTGCATTTCTTAAGTTTGGTACTTAAGTCTTGGTATGGGTTTGAGGTGATGTTTTGTTTTGCTTTCAGAGTTCATCTTTGAGTTTGTTAATGGACTTGGAATTAGGGCTTGAGAAAATAGGCCGTAGAATTTTTCTTTAGATAGTTCTCAAAGAAACTTAATGTTCTATAGAATTATAATAAGAACCAGCAAGCAATTCCATTTCTATGTGTGTACACAAGAGAACTGATAACTTGTGTCAGAACAAAAAGTTCTGTACATAAATATTCATAGAAGCCTTATTCAAAATATCCAAAAAGTAGAAACAATCCAAATATCCGTCACCTACTGAATGGATAATAAAATGATACAGCCATGAAGTAGACTACTACTTGACCATGAAGAGAAATGAAGTACTGTATTGATATATAACATAAACTTGTTTCTGTTCTACAGAATGTTCAGGATACCTAAATTCATGGCCAAAGGCATAGTGTTTGTCAAAAACTTGGGGTGAGGACAGTGAGGTGACAGCTAATGAATGCATGTATTCTTCTTTTTTGCGGCACCAGGGATCAAACTCATGACCTCGCACTTGCCAGGCGGGCGCTTAGGCCACTAAGCTAAATCTCCTGACCCTATCTTTTTGAGACAGGGTCTCGCTGTGTCATTCAGGCTGGCTTTGAGCTCACTTTGCAGCCCAGGCTGGTCTCGAACTCACAACAATCCACCTGTCTCAGCCTCCCGAGTGCTGGAATTATAGGCATGAGCCACCACGCCTGGCAATGCATATATTCTTTTGAAGATGGTGAAAGTGTTCTGAAATTAGATACTGATGATAGTTGTGCAACTTTGAGTATACAATAAATATGAAATTGTACTGTAAAAAGGTGATTTTTTTTGAAATACCTGAGTTATTTGTCTTATGGAATGCAAAATTAGAAAAGCTTTAACTTAGCAGAAAATTATTTTGTGCAACTATAGAAAAGTAATTCAGATTTTATGATAGTGAAACCTCACGTCAAGCAGATTTCTATTTTTAATTTTTTAAAATAATTCTTGTATACTATCTTTTCTTTATGGCATTAATAGCTGTCTCTCATTATCCTTCATTTATTGACTGTCTTCTCTTACAATAATTTAAACTATGCCAAGCTTAATTCCTGTGATGCCTGTAACCATATTTACTCTGGTGGATAGGCTAGGAAGATCACAAGTTCTAGGCCAGCCCAGGCAATTTAGGAAGACCCTGTTTCAAAATAAAGGATTTAGCATTTAGCTTAGTGATAGAGCCCTTACCTATCATGTCCAAGACCACGATCACAAATAATAAAAACTACTTAAGATCTGCAACTTGTATCTTATTTTTTTTATTTTTTATTTTTAAGAGAATAAAACCAAACAAAATAAAACAGAATAAAGCCAATCTAAAGAAAACAGTGAATGCAGTATAGGACTTCAAAACAAGATAATAGGGAATCAACAGTGGCTACCATAATATAAAAAGAATTTTGTTGTTGTTGTTTGTTTGTTTATTTGTTTTTGTTTGTTTGGTACCGGGGATCTAACTCACAACCTTGCACTTGCCAACCGGGTGCTTGTGCCACTGAGATATATCCCTGTCCCTTACAACTTGGTATCTTATACCTCTGTTCTTAATCAGTGTCTGGTACAAAGTAAGTTGCTCAAAGAGGATAGGTTTGTTGGAATGAAAAAATGCATGAATGAGTATATCTGTCCTTAGTAAGTACCTAATATAACTTTTTTAATAATGAGTACTTCACATTGAACAAGATCTCATTAAATCTTTTTACATTTCAGACTGCTGCACTTAGAGCTGTGGGCAACATTGTTACAGGAACTGATGAGCAAACACAAGTAGTTTTGAACTGTGATGCTCTTTCACACTTCCCAGCACTCCTGACACATCCCAAAGAGAAAATTAATAAAGTAAGTATTTGTAAAATTAGGGCCCCAGAAATGTCTGTGAGAGATAGAGAAAATAAAAATACTTACTCTTTTTAACAAAGATTGGTATATGTATTTTCCATATATAAAACAAGCCAAGTACAAAGTGCTTTATTTTTATTTGGCCTTGCTGGAGATTGAACCCAGTACCCCATGCATGCTAAACACATGATACATTACTGAGCTACATCCTCATCAGTACAGTGCATTTTTGGCTCTTTTGGAAATGATGAAATAGAGATAGTTGGGTGCTGAATGTATGCATGACTGGAAATTTTAGTACTATGTTAAGTAATTCTTCTAGTTGAATATTTTATAGTTAGTTAACAGAGTGTGTGTGCATGTGTGTGTGCTTGTGGTGGCTATGGAAAGGGGGCACTGAATGGTGATGCTGATATTGGAGTGCATCTGAGGCTGTTGGATTATTGATTACAACATTGCCTATGATTATAACCCAAGAACAGCTCACCTAACTAGCCTAGCACCCTAAAATCTCTAACAGGTTCATTGCTGTGGTCCTGTGATCTGATCCAAAAGAGCCTAGTGGTTACTAGCCAATACTAACATTGTTTTAGAAATAGAGAAAATGTGGCCCTTTAGTAAATTGGTTAATAATATCCTGCATAACATGTTAGAAAGATACTATGTCTCGTTTCTTACTAACCGGCATTAGTAATGCAATTATTAACTTTGAAACTTGTGAAATACTTGGGACTACTATCATCATTTTGGAAAAAGTTTAGCGCTGTTGTGGTGCAAAGGATAGCATTAAAAGATCAGTAGGATAGACCAATGAAGTAATCAAGCACTGGTTCCACTTTAGCTCTCGAGAGAAATGATTCAGTGAAATACATAAGCATAGTAACGCGGTACCACAGTGGTGAACGTGTGTAGTTGCAGCTACTCGGAAGAAAAGAAAGGAGAATTACAAGTTCAAGGTCAGCCTGAGCAGTGTAGCAAGATCTCATCTCAAAACAAAATACAATTATACTAAAATAAGTCACTATTTCACTTTTGGTGTATCCATCATCTTGAATAATTGAGTACTACTTTGGCTATAATTCTTAACTGGGGTAGAATACAGGAGATTAAGTCCTTTACTGTATGTGAGAGAAAGAGCAGTGAATCTATTTACAACAGTTTGAGGATCTATATTTGTATCACAACTCATCAATTCCTCGGTATTTGTTCAGCCAAGATGCTTTGAGTTTGGAACCTTTGCCTTTAAAAATTCTTTCAGAAGGATTAGTTCATTGTAACTTGAATTAGGAACATTAGCAAATTGTCCCAGAAAATATGGAAAGAGGACATACGAATTGAGATTCTTATTATGGAACTGAGTAATAAACATTATTTGAACAATGTAGTGAATGCTGTTTTTCTTAGCTTAGACACAGATTTACTTTTTGATGAGAAATATTGAAAGGATCTTATTCTACAGGAAGCAGTGTGGTTCCTATCTAACATCACTGCAGGAAATCAGCAGCAGGTTCAAGCTGTAATTGATGCCAATCTTGTACCAATGATAATACACCTTTTGGATAAGGTAAGAAAATCATCTTGTATATGCCTGAGTAAAGGGAAAGGGATCTGTCAAATTATGTGACTGTAACTTTTCTGTTTATTTAGTTAGAGCCTATACAAGATGTATTTCTTCTTGGAAATTCCTGAGCCGCCTTCTGTATATTCCATTATCAAACATGTTATTGTTCTGGGAGTTACTGAGGGCATTATTACTTACTAATAATAAATACTTGCATATTTTTCTAAGCACTTCACAAAATTACCTCGTGTAGTATAAACCTGTAAGGTTAAGGATTATCTCCATTTGACTGAAAAAGAAACTGATAATGAATTAACATCAAATAGCAAGTAAAGTATGCTATTAATTGTATATTGTATAATCTCTCATGCACATATTTACATTTTGAAAGAGAGAATTAACAGTCACATAGCATGAGAATTTCTCCTTGAATGCTTGTTGACAATTTAAAAAGGTAATGTCTCTGCGTCTTCTATTCTTCTATATTTTCTGTAAATTGATAGATGAAATTCACTCTTTTAAGCAAGAATACCTCATGTACTGCTCCCTACTTCCTAATGAGTCACATCAAGAGATACGCAGTACAGTGTTTGTCCTGCATCTGTTATATGATCTCAGATATTATCAACTTAACCTTAACAGTTGTTTTGTAAAGTTATCCATCAAAGGGCCAGGAATCTAGGTCAGTGGCCTAAGCGCCTGCCTGGCAAGCGCAAGGTCATCAGTTCAATCCCCGGTTATGAAAAAAAAAAAAAAAAGTTATCCATCAATCTTTTATCTAATGGTTTTTAGGTAATCACTGGTGATCCTTTCCTGGATCCCTTATTTTACTAGGAGTTGCAAAATAATGACTTTCTGTGTCATTCTTTGCGTATAGGTCAAGATTCTTTAGTAAAGAGCTTTTCTTCATTAGCTGTTGCTTACTCCAAAATATAGTTCACATAAGAAAGACAAGTCAGGCGCTATGGGAGACTGAGGCAAGATTTCAAGTTCAAGGTTCATCCTGGGAACCTTACAGACTTAGCAAGACCCTACTTCAAAGTAAAAATATTAACAAAAAGGCTGAGGATGTAGTTAAGTGTGTAGGCCCTGGGTTCAATCCCCAGTACTGCAAAAGGAAGAGGAGAGGGAGAGGGACAAGATACTTATTTTTCTTTATCAGTTACCTTTTCAGTCTCTATGATGTGGTTTCCTAACAACCTCAAAAGGAGACCAGAGTGAATTTTTTAGTGTCATTGAGGAAATTGAGTTTTTAATACATTTTTCATTTTTCATTCCATTTTAGTATCCTTTTCACGTTTAAATTGTCCCTACCAGCGGAAATTTCTTAAAGTTTGTATCTGCACTTTTTTATATTACCCTCGATAATTTTTCAGAGCTTCCTACCTTTTCAGTATGAAATGATTACCAGGGTTACCTTGTATAGAGTATTTTCAGACCTGGCTCTGGAATTAAGTATTTCTCCAGAGTTTGATTCCTTTTTATAGGGAATAGTGTTATGGGATCATAGTTCAGGTGAAAAAATGATCATTGTTACAAGGTTGTCATTGTTTCTAGGCCTGAGTAAACTAAATAAATAATGTTTCTGTAGAACATGAAAGATAAATAATGAGCTCATAAACATTAAGATTCATAAGAAATGAATTGCAAATGAAAGAAAGGCATTAAATATTACAGGATACTTACAATAATAGGATTATCTTGCATATTATTTTTAAATACATCACTTATATAACCTAAAGAACAAAATAAAATGTTGATTTTCAACCTGAGATGCAAATATAAATACTGTATATTTTATATATGTAAATATACATATAAATTATTATATCAAAATAGCGAGACCACGTTGCTAATAACATGACTCACAAATACACTTTTTAAGATTTCTTTTAAGGGCTTTTTTCCCCCCTGTATCTTTAGGATGTATGTATCTAATCAAAGATATTTTTAAAAATAATGTGTCGCTTAAAACTGTGTTGTCACAAACTAGACACACCGGTTCTGTTTGAGAGGATGACTTTGGTTTCTTACACACTTTAATTTTTGTTAGAATGAGTACCTTGTTTTCAAGGTATTTATATAATGTTTTGTACCTTCTCCTTATTCTCTGTCTACTTTACAGGCAATCACTTTCTTAGTTTTTGGTTTAGCTTTCCATTTTTTTTTTAATAGAAGCAAATCTATATGTCAGTGCTTATTTCCACTCTTTCTTAAAAAACAGAAAACAGCATACTGTATATTATCACATTTTTTTAACATATCCTTGGATATGTTATTTATATGTTATGTTATACGCTCATAGCAATAAATGCATAACTTTGTTATTTTCCATTTCTGTTTTCACCTGTTTCATCCTGGTCTTACATTACTGCATTGAATGAATGCAGTGTAATTTGTCATTCTACCACTGGTGACATTTGAGATGTTCTAGCAGTTTACTGTTGCTGTTAAAAATAGTAGTTCTTTAAAGAATAGCTTGCTTTTTTTTCCAGGTTATATTAGGATTCTTGGACCTACAAATAAACATGTGTAAATTTTACTATCTTGTGACAGTTGCCCACTGAAGGATTATACTGTCTGGCACTTCTTTCTGCTTTCCTGACAAGTACTTGGATTTTCTCAATCTAATAAATATGAAAGGGTATCTCACTACTGTTTTAATTTGTATTTCTCTTATTTATATGTATGTGTTTTTTCTTAATACAACATTTTTCCAGATTGCTAATCTTTTCATTTTTTAATAGTTGCTTATTGTTTTACTTAGTAAATGTGTTAGTCTATGATGTCTCTATTATTGAAAATTTTAGTTGCCTTTATTTTTTGACTGTTGTGGTGCTGTTATGACCATATATAGGAAATATATAATACTACTTTTTATAAAATTGTGTTCCTGGTAAATTCTCAAAGGTAAGGTTACTAAATCATACACACATACACACACATGCACGTGTGAACCTTCTGCAATTATTTTTAGCTGAGTTCAGTGGCACACGTGTAGTCTCGGCTTCTCTGGAGGCTTCAAAGCAGGTGGATTCTGAGTTCAAGGCCATCCTTTGCAAGTAGTGAGACCCTGTCTCCAAAAATAATAAAAACAACAAAAACCCCACAGTGTTGAAAAATAAGGATTGTGTAATGTGCATAATTTACCAGAAACACCAGTAATTTTCCTAGTGTATTCACCTAACTGTTACAAAATGTGCCTACTTTGCCAGAAACAACAATTTTATACTGTACTCACCATTCGAGTTGACATCTTTGACTTGAAGGAAGAGAGGATGAAATGGAAGGTGATTATTGTTTGGAAAGAGAGTCCCCTTCCATAAGAACATCAGGAATCTGGCTCTCTGATGTCCTTTCCTTGGGAGAGTCTGCAGCCCACTAGGACCTGCTTCTGGCTCAATAGGTCTCAGCCTTTTCAGAACTAAAAACTGGTATAAGGTTTCCATTTCTGTCTTTTCTTTAATACTGCTCTGTAGTATGATATGACATTGTCATGAAGCAAGTGAATGCACTGATTGGCTTTTTCTCTTCTGGGGAGTCTGTTCTACAAATATTTGTAGCTCTTTGTATTTTTTCAGGGTTTCCTTTATTTCAGAAGAACTTTGCTGCACTGATTGTTGATAATTCCTCTCCTCTTCAGAAAGCTCCTCAGCTGCCATTCTCTGCTGCTTAGCTGGAAGTTGCTGAAGTTCCTCTATAGACAGTTCCTTCTGTGTGTTCTTCTCCCAGTTCCTCGACATCACCACTGTCTACCTGCAACCCTATAGACTCTGCCTTAGTGACAGTGTCATCAATCACAGGATCAATTGAAAGCTCACGCTCCTCTACACAGCCTTCAAAGTCTCCAGTATCATTTTAGGTCACACTTTCTTTCAGGCAGATCTCAGTGTTCTTAGAGACATTGGCCCAGTATTTCTCAGTTGACCTCACACAAGAAAGGATGTCGTCATGTTCCTTCCAGAATTCTAGTGGTTAAATCTGTATCTGAGACCATCTGGAAGCACTTCAGGGACAGTTCCTTGGTGTATAGCTTCTTTTTTAAAATTTTTTTAGGTATGGTTACTACTGCATTTATTTTCCTACATCTTCCCACAGCCTCAACTTTTTGTCTTTTTGAGACAGGGTCTCGCTATGCAGTTCAGGCTGGCCTTGAGCTTACTTTGTAGCCCAGGCTGGTCTCAAACTTGCAGTGGCCTCCAAGTGCTGGGATTACAGTCATGTGCCACCACACCCAGCTAGCCTCAACATTTTTGCCTCAAGCTTAAGCACAAAGTTTAGAACTGGATCACTTGGCCCTTTCTCTTGTTTCCTCCCTGTTTAGAATGCTTGTGTCTCTTAATGGCCAGCATCCTCTTCAGTCTGCAGTTAGGCTCCACACACTCAAGCCTCAGCACAATCTTTGTCGTTTTAGCCTTCTTCCAGAAAATAGGTTTTGTTTGCCCACCATAGCCACTCTGCTTCCAATCATAGCACCTCTTTCCTTGGGCATACAGGGAATACTTGCTCTTCTTATACTGGGTCACTTCATGAGGGTGATGTTTGTCACACTTCTTACAGAAAGTCCTTTGGGTTTTAGGTACGTTGACCATCTTGGCAGTAGAGCTGTCTACACAATGAAAACGAGAGGTCTGGCGCCCGCACTCCTCGCCTCACACCGCTCATGCCTCCAGAGTATAGCTTCTTAAAGTTAGCTATAATCTGCTGGTCCATAGGCTGCAATAGAGAAGTCGTATTAGGTCAGAGGAACTTGACAGTCATGGGAATTCTTCAACCAGTTCTTCTTCTAAATATCATGGGTGAGCAGGAGCCTTGTCCATGATGAGCAGAGCCTTGAGTCGTAAGCCTTTATTCTTAACAGTAGGACAGAAAGCCTCCCTGATCCACTCAAGAAAAAGTACAGTACTCTTATTACCCAGACGTTTGAATTAGATATCCATATGACCCCTAGTCTATTCTTCATTACTATGTTTTCTGAATACTCTAAGGATCTTGGGGTGTTAAATCAAGAGAGGCTTTATTTTGAGGTCACCTCTCACATTGGCACATATTAATAGGATTAGCCTGTCCTTCATAGACTTGTGGCCTGGCATTTTTTTTCTCTTCCTGGATAATTTATGTTCTCGTGGGGCACTTTCTTCCAGTAAGGGTCAGTTTCATCACAGTTGAAAACTTGATGAGAGCAAAAGCCATTTCTCTATATCATTATTTAAAAGAAGTGTATGTAATTTTCAGCATCCCTTTTATCAGCACTGGCTGCTTCACCATGCCTAGTTACACTTGCTTTTTAAAATTGTGAAACCATCCCTTTTAGCATAAAATGTTTCACCATTATTACTTGTTGATGGATTACCCTTTATGAGATCTGCATTTGTATTCCTAGGTTTTTCACAAATTGCAGACTCAGGCTATATAACCTGCTATCTGCCTTTTGTCTATCCACACTAGTATTGGCCTTTTTACCTTGACTAGTCACTGATCGTGACTTGCTAATTGGAGTAACACCTTTAGCAACACAAGCTTCCTTATACAAATGTTTTCTCTGTAAGATTGTTGAGATGGATTTCAACAAATTAGTGCAATTAGTGAGATCGTTCACATGAATACCACTCTCACGTTTCTTCATAATTTTCCTCTTCTGTTCTATTGTGATTGCTTTTGTTACCTTACCTTCCTTCCTTAGCTTCTTTTCTAGCTTTTTTGGAGTCATTTTGGTACTAGTAATTGTAGCGATTATGTAAAGCACTGATCAAAACCACATCCACAAACACATGCATTTGGGCTCAGATTGATGATTATGTATGCTTGCTTATGCTTTTCTGGCATTGAGTCTTTGTTTACAACTACACAAGTGGCCAGCATTCAGGTTGTAACTCAAAGAGTTTGATTGTAAGTTAAACCTAGAATTCTAGTTGTAACCCAGGTTGTTCCTATGTGAGCTGGTTGTAACTGGGGGAGATCCACTGTAATTTACTGAAATATTTATTCTAAAATATTTTTAATGTGCAGTTTATAATGAAATTACGGAGTTTTCCAAATTTGTCTTTACTGATTTTATTCATTTTATTGTCAGTTTCATCAACAGTAATACCAAGTCTTTCCAGAAGACTTCTCAAAAAGAAGTTTATATTTGTTTAGTGTAGACTGAGGGCAGTTCAACGTTTAAGTAAAAATTAAATATGCATTGAAAAGTTAGAAGGAAAACTGGGGAAAGTAAAGAGTTGAAAAATTATCTCAGAATACATTTTTCCCAGTTTATTATATATTGCAATTAGAAGTCTTTTGCTTATTTTTGTTTTTGTTTTTGCAGGGGGATTTTGGCACTCAGAAAGAAGCTGCTTGGGCCATAAGTAACTTAACAATTAGTGGAAGGAAAGATCAAGTAAGTTGAACTTTTACTTCTCAAAACTGGTAAAGAATAACAGTACAGATAATCATGTTTAGATTTAAGTTAAATCATAATTTGGAATAATACCAAGATAAATTTGTGATTTTTTTTTTTAAAAGCTGGAAATAGGACCCAGGGTTTCACACATACGTGTGCTCTACCTCTGTGCTGCATCTCTAATCCCTATTCTGTGAGATTTTTTTGTTGTTTACATAGACCTATCACCTTAATTTTCCTTAGTCATAATTTAATAGAAGATAGGTGTCCTTTCTCTATCTTGTTTCAATGCTAGGGATTGAACCTAAGACCTCACATATACCAGGCAAGTACTCTACTACTGTGCCATACCACCAAACCCCTGGAAGAATTCTCTAATCCATAGTAAGATCATGAAGCCTATAGTCAGGATTGCATTTTTATTGTTATTTTAGTGGTATTCAGAAAAAACAGAATTCTAAGGTTTATATGGCAGAAACTGTCTCACAGTTCTAACATGAACTACAACAAAAACATTGCCAGGAACAGTGGCTTATGCCTGTAATCCCAGCACTGCAAAGCTGAGGAAGAAAGATCATAAATTCAAGTTCTGCCTGGGCAATCTAGCACAAGAATCTGTCTCAAAAAATAAAAAAGGATTGGGGTGTAGCTCAGTGGTAAAGTACCCCTTGACTCAACCCCCCACCCCAGTACCATCAAATCAGTCAGTCAGTCAGTAACAGCAACAAAAGAAGTGAGAAATTTAAGCTCACCCAGACAGCTGGGAATAGGAGCTAAAGTGAGTATGAGATGCTTGGGGCATAAAATTTAAAGAGGCATTCCCTTTCAGGGCCATACAAGTGGCAAAGTTTAAATATTGTGCTAAGCAGCAGAACTTGGACCTTTTCACAGATAGTTAAAAAGTAGATTTGGAGCTTAGTGTCAATCAGTTGAAAACTATCACAAAAAAGCTGTGGACTTTAAAAAAAAGCGTGAACTAATGGTAAGCAGTTACTTAATTTGAATATGAATACAGAGCAGAACTGAAGTGAATGTGTGGAAATAATAAAATATTTAAATGATTGGAAAATACTACAGTATGAAATCAGCAGAACAGTGAATTGAGAGGTGGGCAAGCATATTAGCGTGATAAAAGTTACAGCAAAGACTTACTAAATACTGTCACATTGAATCATCAGGCTTTAAAAAGTAGCCTTCTGCTTCTTAATTTTATCATTTGTTAGCACATAAGGGGAAAGGATCTTTGCAGGAAGTACTCCTTATGGCAAAGAAATGTTGAAGCTGAGTGATTCCTTCATTTTTCACTTTATTTTGCCCCCTAAATTCAAGAAAAATAAATTTGCTATATTAAAATTAAAAAGGAAATTACATTAATAATGTCTGCTAATGTGGGAAAAATGAGAGCATGTTTCCATACACAAAATTTCAAAGTCAAAATTACTCTTCTAAAATACTATAGTACACAAAGTTGACCTACATTTCATTATTTTATGATATTTTATTCTTCAGGTGGCCTACCTTATCCAGCAAAATGTTATCCCACCTTTTTGCAACTTGTTGACTGTAAAAGATGCACAAGTTGTGCAAGTAGTACTTGATGGACTAAGTAATATATTAAAAATGGCTGAAGATGAGGCAGAAACCATAGCCAATCTTATAGAAGAATGTGGAGGTAAGTTTACTAGCCATTAGGCCACATTGTGATATTTTTTTTAGTAACTACATTTATTTTCTGACAACTACAATATGTCTGTAGTTTTCTTTTTTTGATAATCAGGTAATAGAATAAGTAATACCTTCTGTATATGCAGTTTTGCCCAGCCTCTTGCATGTGCTTAGGCAACTGAATTGCTGCCATATATTAAATAGCTGCTGTGCTAAGGCACTCGGAGACAGTGATAAACAAAACAGTCTTTTCCCTCAAGGCATGTAGTTTAGTCTTGAAGATAAATATGAACTGATTTAATGTGCTGATTACCCTAATAGAAATATACAACAAAATGACATACCTATTCCATCCTGGAAGAAGCAGAAAGTGACATCTGAGCTGGATTTTGACAGATGAATAAGGATTATTAAAGTAAAAAGGGATGAAAGGTGTTCCAGGGAGAGAACACCATGAGCAAAGTCTGAGGTGAGATACAGCATTCAGCAAATTATAAGTAGTTCAGTGTTGCTGAATCATGAAGTGTGTGTGGTAGAAACTGCTAAGAGATTAAGCTGGAGAAACAGCCAATAACCAGACGCTTGTGAAGTCTTACCAGCTTTACAGCACAGCAGATACTTCATTCTGTGGGCCAGTAGGTACCAAATCTGTGTACCAGAGCCAACTTGAAATATATGTTAATGTATAAGCAAAATATGGGAGTCCCAAATGTAATTATTTAAGAAAATGTAAATGTCATCCACCAAGATAAGTATAAAAGTAAAGGTATTTCCAACAGAATTTTCAAAGTGAATAAAGGAAGAGGTAACCAAAAGAGTAGAACTTGAATCAGCTAAGTGGGGTAGTCAGGAGACTTGCAAATTAATGTAATAAGAAATAGATATTCGCCGGGTGTGGTGGCGCATGCCTGTAATTCCAGCACTTGGGAAGCTGAGACAGGAGAATGGTTGTAAGTTCGAGACCAGACTGGGCTACAAACTGAATTCAAGGCCAGCCTGAACGCCATAGTGAGACCCTGTCTCAAAAAGACAAGGGCTGGGGAGTTAGCTTAGTGGCCTAAGCCCCTGCCTAGCAAGCATGAAGTTGTGAGTTTGATCCCCGGTGCCGCAAAAAAAAAAAAAAAAAAAAAAAAAGAGGTATTCTTAAAGTTACTAAAGTGAGAAAAGGAGGGACAAAAAATGATGTAGCACTGTCAAGTTAGGAGCAAGAGATGGGAAAATAGTGTTAGGGAATTAGGGAGTATACACCAGCAAAATAAACAACAGACATAGTTACTTTTATTACTAGATTTTTTTTTGACTATGTAAACATTTATTTACTAAAATATTTTTTTACATTTACATAAACGTACAGGTCCTTGAGCACTGCCTACCTCACTAGAAGTAAGACTCAGGAATATATATATTATAAACTTTTCAGTAGATTCTGCCATAAGTATGACAAGTCCTAAGAGAATTTTATCGAGGGTATTAATATGTTCAGATAGATATCTGGGATATGGGTCTTTGGGGATAAGAGGCGCGGAGACCAATAGTATCCCACTGTCTCACCGTATCCAGTGGGCAGCCCACAATAAATGCAGGCAGTAATAATAGAGACAAACAGAAGATGACAGGATTCAAGAAATGCATAGACTGAAGTTTCTGAGATTTGCTTGAGGGAGAAGGAAACAGGCTTTCTCAGATTTCAAGTTATTGTTGGTTGTTAACAAGTAAGAATCATAGGACAAGCTGAGTATGATAACATACACCTGTAATCCCAGCACTCTGGGAGGCTGAGGGAGGGGGATCACCATGAGTTCGAGGCCAGCCTGGACAATACAGTGAGACCGTGTCTCAAAAAAGCGCACCCACACACAAAAGTAATAGGACAGTTTAAATGAAGATGGCAGATAGCAAATTATGTTTTGAATAGTTCTAGTTTTAGAAACCTGTGTAATATCCCTGTGGTTTTATGCAGACATTTGGGTTTTGTGCTTGTGAAGCTCTGAAAAAAATGAAGTTACAAGTCCTCAGCTTGTATATCATAAATTTTTTAATAGAAGGCTGGCGATTTAGCTCAACGGCCTAAGCACTTGCCTGGCAAGGGCGAGATTGTGAGTTCAATCCCTGGTGCTGCCAAAAAAAAAAAAAAATTTAATAGAGGGCTCACTATTAAGAAGAGTTTAGAGTGAAAATGAGTACAGTTTCTTCCATTCCTGAGATGCAAGAAATCTCATGAAGGAACACTCTTTATTTCAGAGGTCTTAAAATTATTTCTATAAAGTAGAACAAGACTCAGTTTGTATCAGCAAGTATATGTAGGATTTTTCTAATGTTTCTGCCTATGGTTTACTATACTCCTCAATGTTTACAGAGAAAATTCCCTTTTCTCCTGAAATACTGTGGTTGATCTTGATCATTTTTTTAGTACACACAACACATGTCTTAGGCATCATACTAGTATCTTCAATTTCTGTTTCACACTTGTTTACTAGAAAAATTTTGCAAGTGCTTAGAAATTAGGAAAGTTTTGTTTTTTTAACAACCAAAACAATTTTACATATCTTCCTAAACATTGGTTATATATGATTGTGCATACCTGTCCTGTTTACTTGATACATTTATATGTTGTGAGATACTCAGATAATCTTTTTAAGACAAATACACTATACTTTGATATTAAATCTTTTTATAATCTATCAATGCTCTTTTTTAAACATTACCATTATTTCACTCCATAAAATTTCTTGCAGGATTGGAGAAAATTGAACAACTTCAAAATCATGAAAATGAAGACATCTACAAATTGGCCTATGAGATCATTGATCAGTTCTTCTCTTCAGATGATGTATTTAATATTTTTGTAGTTTTATTCGTTTTATGTATGAAAAAACATACTATTTCTTGATGAAATAGTATAGTAAGCTAGGTTATATACACAAATGTATTTTTTTCGATAGAATTAAAATTAGTGTGTGTTAGTCACTATCACTTGCTGTATGGACATTTTCCAAGCCAATGTCACTTGCTTTGGAAACAAGATTTCGTATATTTTAAAATCCTTTAAGGATGTTTTAGTTCTAATATAAAATGTTAAGGAACTTTTTTTGACTGGATGAGTCAGGCTTTATTTTGACTTTGTTTCTTTATAGTTCTCATGTTTTTAAATTGATATTAGCATAACATTTATAAATTGGAAAAACTGATATTAATCCTTTATGACAGTAATTAGTTAATCCATATTTGCACATATTGTCATTGTTATTTTTATTTGGTGATCAAAACAGATAATAGATAAAGTAATCATCAAAAAAGATAAGGCAACATACAGTATTAAGATACAATATACAAAATATTTTTAGAGTGTTACTGTAAAGTAGTTGAAATTAAAGAATTATTTTTCATATCACCTATTTGAAAAAATAAATCTAAAAGCAACTGTTTCTTCAAAAATAATGTGCTATAGGTGGGTAATTATGTGAATTTTTGAAAAATATTAGCTATAGACCATATAGATTAGTAAACCTACAATTTTACTGCTTTAAGTCCTTCTATCATTTGTCTCCACTTGCTATTAAAAGATTAACTGGAGGGTAGTGGTATAGCTCAGTGATAGAGTATGTGCGTAGTTGTACAAGGCCCCAAGTTCAGTTTCCAGAACAACAACAAGAAAAAGATTTGCCAAAGATACTTGCTTTCCTAGTTATCAGAAAAATTGTAGTGAGTGCCAGTGTGTACACTCTCAGTATGGGATATGGGGTCATCTCCACTTTATTACTGCTACTTCATTCTTTGGCTATCTCTATCTTATATAGTCTCTTAATTCTCTTCCTTAGTGTAGTCTCTTAAGGAAAAACTTTGTGAAGTGTTTTGGCTTTCTAAAGGATTATGATACATTGTTGGTATCATCTAGAGCTTTCTTAAAGGGTAATGGAAGTAGTACTATAATGCTATTTATGTGTACATTAAAATTAATTATCACATTCTTCTCTTTTCCCCTAGATTGATGAAGATCCTAGCCTTGTTCCAGAAGCAATTCAAGGTGGAACATTTGGTTTCAATTCATCTGCCAATGTACCAACGGAAGGGTTCCAGTTTTAGAAAGATGTTGTGGAAGTTAGGTACAATGCAGCACTGAGATATATATATATATATACATATATATATACATATATATAAAAAGGTTTGATCCATCAAGCTTGGCTCATGGGATCTGCTGCTGCATTAAATCGGGAAAGAAAATGTGAAGATTTCATTTGGAATCACCGAAAATGCCCAAATGAGGTCAAGGTGGCGAGTGGGTGCGAGTGAGAATGAGTGGCAAAATGTAATGAAAACTTACGTGGATGCTTATTTAGGTTGTTCAAAGTAAAAAGGGCTACAGGTCACAGATCTTCAGTGCCTGAGAAGGAACATTGACTTACTCTCTTATCAATTGAGGGGAAAGTGAAGTACTGTCATCTTCAAGCCTTGTAAGCATAAAAGAGAGTAGAATGCCCATATAAGTCAAGGAAAATGAGCCCAGGCCTTGCTATGAAGCAGTGTGTGAATGGACATTGTTGAATGAATGTCTGACTCAGTGATAAAGAGCCAGGTTCATCTTTCAGATCTAGGGCTCTTCACTCGTGAAGCAGACTCCTAGTCCTGGAGTGACTGTGTACGAGAGTGTGGTGTGGTGCTGTATGTGAACGCATGCAAGCTTGATTCGCCTTCAGGGGGCTGATAGCAAACCTAGCAAATCATCAAAGTGAGATCACAAGTGTTAATGTACACTGGACATGAAAACAAAGACCGGTTTAGCAGCAGACATTGGTTTACTCTGCAGCCTGTGTTTTCTGTTTTCCCTCTCCTTTCCCCACAACCCGTTTTTTGTTTGTTTGTTTTTGTTTTTATTTACTTTACCTAGTATGGCTTTTTTAGTTGCTTCTAAAGTCAAAAACTTTTCAGGAAGGTTTCCCTGTGCATTTGCACCAGATGAATGTTTGATGCTATGAAAAGCTTTCCATATCATCAAAACAAATTTGTGTAGATTTTTGCATGAAAAAAAATCATAAATTTCCCTCAAAATAGACTGTGTTGCAGTACACAAGTTGCCATAATAGTATAAAACGGTAAAATGTGCTTAAAAGGCCATCCTTTTCATTTTCAGAGATAACATAAAGATCTTTGCATGAGATAAATCTACAGCATAGTTCATTTTTAGATTTTGTTGAGTCCTGTAAAGAAGAAGAAGAAAAAGTTTCAGTTGTGATAGAATACCGTGCTGTGTTTAAATGTTACTTGTTTTCAAACTTTGTTTTCTATGAAAATGATATGGAAACTTCTAAAATGGAATTTGGTGCATATGTACTGCTGAATAAAGACCGATGAAGAGGTTTGAGTACATGTACAAATCAAGTAATGGTTTGAACACCTTTAATAATATGCCTAATCTGTTCAGTTGTTTTAGAATCTTTTTATCTTAGATGTAGGCAGCCATGAACAATCTATTTTGAGCCACTTTAGGGAGAAAACTTTGTATTTTTAAAACTTGCATAAAAGTTATGCAAGTGTTTTTTATAAATTGGAATAATGCCTCAGTTTTGAGGTTATGCACACTAAATTAAATGTGACATAAATTAATTTGTAAAAATAAAAACTCTTTATAAGGTGGCTCATTGTAGGAAATCCTGTGCCTTCCCCTTTGAGCACAAGTGTTGCATGAACAACAGTTTGCTATAAGAAACATACCAGATTAGCCACCATTAGCATCTATATCTACTTTGTGTTTAAAAATCAACTGGTAATTCTGAAACACTGTAGAATGGATAAAAATTATTTTGTGATCATAACTCTTTGTTGAACTAGAGTATTTTTGCAGCATTCCTTGTCATCAGAAACATGGTTAAAGTTTAAAATTAGAAGCAGCAGAAAACTAGCTTGTAAAATTTATCCAAGTAGAGTGCAGGCTAGGCTGTCTTGGGGAAATAAACATTAAAACTTAAAGCAATGTTTTACATGGGGTGTGTGTGTGATGTGTGGATTTTTTTAAATTAATGTTAGAGTATAACTCAATGGCTTCTATTAACTTATTTGTCTTAAACTTTTACCTTGAACCAACATAACACGAAATTTCTTAAGATCTGTAATTCCAGTATGAACATATAAGTGTTTCAGCCTACTGAATTGGTTCAGTTGATACCATCTCTACTTGTGCATTCTCCCTGTTCAAACCAAGGTTTTGACCTTCCTTCACTGTCCAGCCAAATAAACTTAAGAGAGGCAACTTGGGTCATATTTTAAATATTAATATAACTTCAACATATGGCTCCAAGTAATAGATTGCATACAAAGCATGGTTTACAGAAGGCTTTAGTTACTGAGAGGTCCATATTTGCCTAATTCCTATTTTTCTGTACAGTCTGGTTCAAAGTGAGCCAGTAAGCTTATAGTAGGCCAAATTATTTTGTAGAGTACTTATATATAAAATAGAATTGATAATAGCATCTCTTAAGTACAAGGGCTACCTGCTCTTATGGGGCATTGATTTTCTAATATAATCCTAAGATAGGCTTTTCTATGTATATGAAATTGTTTCAGTACAGTTCACCTCAGTTAACTGATTTAAACAACTCTTTATTTTTTTTTTAATTCTTTAGTGATCTAGGAAATGGATTCATTAACACAGGCCATTACATTTGATGAGGGGGAAAATGGAGTAATAAGCTGAATATTCTTGACTTTATTAAACTGCCTTTTTTGAGCCCTCATTGCTTCTCAAGTGCTACAAATAAGAATATTAAGGTGTGTGAGAAGTTCTAGGCTAAAATAAAACATTAAAAATACGATTTCTGATTTTTCAAAAGCTTCAATTAAAATACTGTGTCGTGCTGGAATTAGTACTTCCCATATTGCTCTGGTGATCTGGAGCATTTCCTATAGTTGAAGCTATCAGCTAGTCATTAAAAGTGCATCTGGAAGAGGTTGGGGAGGGAATGTCACTTAGTCTTGCTTTGTCTGCAATTCATAGGGGTTTTTTTTGTGTGTGTGTGTTTCTTTAAAGGTGTAACTGCATTATAAAATGACTGGGTTTATTGTAACATTGATGTACTATATGGGAAACCCTTTTCCAATTTTTCATTGCCTCAATTTCCTCAAGATTGCAGAGATTAGCCTGGTGTGGTGCATGCCTGTAATCCCAGCACTCAGGAGGCTGAGGCAGGAAGATCCCCATTAAATTTGAAGTTAGCCTGGACCACATAGTTCAAAGCCAGCCTGAACTTCATAGCAAGTCTATCTCAAAAAAGTTACAGAAATTAAACTACGTTTTGGCTTTTAAGATTAATTGCTGTATAACAAATTACCTCAAACGTGATACGTATTTCTTAGTTCGGTTTCTGAGTCAGGAGTGCAGTAACAGCTTAGCTAGGTCCTCTGTGCAGGGACCAGTAAAGGCAGCAGTCAAGGTGTCAGCCAGAGCTGCAGTCTCATTGGAATCTGGGGCTCTTCATTTTGTGGCAGAATCCATTTCTTTGTAGCTGTAGAACTCATAGCAACTTTTTCAAGGCCAGCAGGAAAATTTCTGATCTCAGGGATGGCCCATCCGCCTTTAAAGGGCTCAACTGAGTAGTTCAGGCCTCTCACCCCCAGAATAACTTCCCTTTTGATTAACCCAAAGCCAAACTGAATAGGTATTTTAATTATACCTGCAAAATTCCTTCACTTTGCCTATATTCTAGTCTGATCACATGGTTAGTATATTCATTATATTCACAGATCTTGCTCACATTCAAGGGAGGGAGTTATATAAGGTATACATGCCAGGGAATACTGGGAAACTAGTAGTCTGATATGAGGGAATATAGTTATTTAGAACTGGAGCAGTTTAGAAGTGATTACCTCATATGTAGTGAAACCTCATTTTTGGATCAAAGTCACCTGTGAGAACCTAATGAAAATGGAACCAGCTTCCCTCCGAAAGTGCATATACATATAGTTTCCATAAATTTTTATTAATGAATTTGTGGGAGTCTGGATTACAGAGTATGTAGATCTGCCCAAGGTTACACAGCTATTAAGGGCCAGGTAAGGCACAGATCTCTATTCCTGTATTGTGTAGTGCTTCCAATTACTTCTCTAGAAGTAACCTAAATTTGTGAATCAGTGCAAAAAAAAGTTTGCAGCTTTCCCTGTCTTGTATATAAACAGGCCTGTTTACCTTTAGTCAAAGGCAGTGACCAGAGTTTATTTGCTTTTTATATGTAAAATTTCAATTAGAATTACTGTTATTTTGAAGACCTAGATATGGGTATTCTTTTATCGATTTTACTTCTGACTACTTACATTCATTAAATGGAAGCCAGTAGTTTAATCGGATAGAGGGGGAAATTTTACAGACATTCTGATCCAATGTTCCAGATACTAGCAAAGTCCATGCCTGTAACATTTTGAACTTTTAAAGAAAAAAATTTTTTAAATAAGCACATTAATGAACTTTTTTGTGTGTGGGGTTTTTTGTTTTGCTTTGTTTTCTTTCTCTTTAGGGATGGGATTGTAGCTTGGTAGAGTGCTTGACTATCATGCACAAGACCTTCAGTTTGATCCTAAGCACCACCAAAAAAAAGAAAAAGTCTTTAAAAGTACGGTAGTACAATTGTGCCTGGTGCGCACGTCTGTAATCCCAGCACCCTGGAGGCTGAGACGAGTATTTTGAGTTGAAGCCATCCCGGATTGCATGAGACCCTGCCTCAAATAATAAAAATGAAAATAAGCTTGCTGTATAAATGCCTTTCAGTCAAAGGAAGATACACATTGGTGACTGTAAGGCCTTTTTTTTTTTTTTTTTTAGTGTCTCACTGGTCTGTACTTAACTGAGCTTAAGTAAGTCTACCTCAGCCTCCCCAGTAGCTGGACTACAAGCATGTGCCACCACATTTGGTTCTAAAGTGCAACTTAATTCTTAAGAAAGATGAAGAAATTTGACAGCTACTACTTGCATAAGAGCAGCTGAGTGAAGAAAACTAAATGTTCCTACAGGTTCTTTCTGACCTACCTCCTGCCATAGGACTGCAGCATTCCTTTATCACTTATATTCTCTTTGCCCCAATTTCTGTATCTTGTATCTATGCTGCCTACTTAGCTTTCCCAGACAGTTCTTCCAGTTTTATTTTTTGTTAAGATATTTTATTATCTCTTCCACATTCATTTTTCTATTACTCTTCAAGCATAAATTCTCTTTTCCTTGATTGTATTTTACTTCTGATACGTATAGCTGTATTACTCTTGTTTCGTATTTGTCATTGTTGCTGTTGATAAGTGAATACCTCAGACCACATAAGTTTTTTAAAAGGTTTATTTGGGGTCAGAGTTCTGGCCAAAGGTCAAGGGGCCACATCTGGTGATGGCCTTCTTGCTGGCAGAGTCCTGTGGTGGCCTAGAGCATCACATGGCAAGAAAGAGACAGGAAGTACTGACATGTGCATCTGGTCTCTCTCTCCCTCTTACAAAGACAAGAATTTAATCATGGGGCTGAACTCTAGTGACCTGTCTAACCCCAATCATTTTCCATATCACTGCCCCCACCCAACTAAGGTCAGGTTAAGTTCCCACCTTCTTAATACCTCAGTGAAATTACTACATATGAACCCTCAGGCAGCACTCAACTCACGTCAGATCACAGCAATAGCTGACCCTCTTAACTTTACTCAAGATTTATTCCAGCCTGTTTTTACTCTTGGAAGCAAGTAATCTCCACTGGTGTGGAATCCCAGCATTCCAGGAAATTAAGACAGGAATATCACAAGTTCAAGCTCAGCCTGGGTGATTTAGCAAGACCCTCTCTCAAAGGGCTAAGATACAGCTCAAAGTGAAGGCACTGGTTTCAGTCCCCAGTATGGGTGGGGTGGGGGAGCACTCCAGTAACAAACCTACAAGTTTTTGTGGTCCACTCAGATCTCCAGTTTCCTTCCAGATAATGCCTTCAGCGCCCTGTGCTCTCCATTGTTCTTAAGTTTTGAGCCCTGTGAGTCACCTTTGCACATTCTTTGTAAGTGTGTGTGCATGCACAGAATAATCCTAGGTATCGTCTAAGGGAAATTCCCTTTAAAGTTTGCTGCAAGTAAAGGCAAAAGCTTAATTCTACATTTGATGATACGTGAGAACCCATGTTGGGGTAGGAGTTAAGCTAGGAGTTCAGAAAAACAAAATCAATTAAAATATAATTGGTTTTTTGCATACTAAGCACACACACTACTACTGAGCTACCTCCCCAGACTGCCTTTTTAGGAAGAGTGATACAATCCGACTCTTGGACTTTGCTAAAGAAGGAGTTCTCTTAAGAAACGTTTTGACTCATAATTGTGGGTGGGATCAAAGTAATCTTTCCCACAGTATTACCATACTTCTTGTCCCTTAAAGGTTACCCACCTACTCAACATAAAACTTAATTCCAGCTATTTCCTTTTGGATGTGCCAATGCACTGCGTCCATAAACAGGTGTATTCTGCACAAATGTAATGCCTCCCAGTGGTGTTCAAAGTGCACCACCCATGTAACTAGGAATTCTCCCAGGTCTCTATTGTATCCAGATCAGTGATGATGGATGGTTTTGGTCATCTTAATGTTTTAGTTTAAGCTAAACTAAACTGCACCCAGAACTGGTGCAGAGAAACTTACCTCCCCCTGCCTTTGAACTAGTTTAGGATTTTCTGCAGCAAGTTACCTAAATAAGTAGCTTTGTTCTAGTCAGTCAACTCAGACATGCAAAAAGAGTACTGCAAGGTTCATTTCCCTGTTACTTCTGTCCTATCTTCCGCATTCTCCCAGCTGCAGGGAGCCAAAGAGGCAGCTGAGAGAAAGTCTTGATTTCATCCTGGTTTTTCTCAACATCGTAGGTCCCTTGAATACTCCAGATATCTCTCAAGAATTAAGGGATATATCTAAGACTACCTGCCATCCTTGCCATCCCCATTAACCCTCATTTTGCAGGATATGTTTTACAGAATTTTTTCCAGTCTCTAGTGTCTGTTCACTCATTGCTCTATCACACTGCGTTTCTCCGTCTTTTTCCACTAGATTGTAAGCTCCTCAAAGGGCAAGGACAGCATATAAGCAAAGCTCTGTAAACACCGTAAAGGTGCCATGAGTTCTATGGGTACTCAATAAACTTTTGTGATAATGATGCAACTTCTCAGATGAACTGATTGTAGTGACTACCTCTAATAGTTTAAAATTTGAAATTTTCCTCTGCATCTGAGGTTTAGGAGGCTTTCAATAGTGAGGGAAGATAGCTTATTCCTTGCAGACTAATGCTCCTTATTTTTCCTCACTTTTGATATTTTACCCCCATCAGATCTGAGCATCTAACATTTGTAAATAGGTAATTCATAACATTTGTGGAAATGGGTCCTATGTGTTTTCTAAGCACTTAGAAACTATGAAGCAGAGATAACCTAAAGTCCCCTAACACTACTGATACAACTCACTTTTGAGGAATACATAATTATTGAAATGATTTTGTTAATAAATGTTTCCGCAAAGAAAGCGTCCAAACCATAAAGGTAAGTTATGTTCTTGATCAGTCAGCTGTAGTATGAATTTATCAGCATGCTTTGGTTCATGTTGTGTTCATTGGTTTAGATAAACACATAATTGTGTAAGTTTGCTTCTGCCTGGATAGCAATTACACGTTTTAGTTGATGGGAAGGATTGAAAGTAAACATAAGAAATGTCCTCAGTTTTATTTAGTCTCATTCTAAGCAATATTGTAATCACTACTGTATTTATCCATTCTTTTACTCTTGGTTGTTGGAGAGGCCTCACACAACACATACGATGACCCTTTGATAGTTTGTCTGACTTCAAATCTTGGCTCTGCTGCTTAACTCCTGTGGGACCTTACTGTGTACTTCAGTTTCTTCATTGGAAAAAGTGAATCAGTAATAGTACCTACCTCAGTGAGTTATTCTATGGCTCAAATATGTTCAGTAAACCACATAGAATAATCTTAGGTACACGATAAACATACAGCATCTAAGGGAAGTTTGCTGCAAGTAAATACAGAAGTTTTATTCATTTCTACATTTGTCAATATTTGAGGACCCACATTTGGTTGGCACTAAGCCAGGAGTTTAGGAAAACAAAGCCAATTAAAATGTAGTACTTGCTGTCAGTTTAGGGGAGAGAGTCACTAGTGGATGAAAACAAGTGATAAATGAACAAATAAGTAAAAGCATGATAGATACATGATAACTGAGATTAAACACTACAACTACATATTTGATGAAGCACCCCAAAAATTTAGACAACACTGTATTTCTAAATTCCTTATCTCCATCTTCAGACTTCAAGTACTCGGACTTCCATTTTTTTTTTCAAACCTCCCTGCATTCACCTCACTGTTAGAAAATACCCTTTCCTATTTCGGTGAAAGGTGACAAGAAAAACTTCAGCTTGCTTCCTGCTTAGAAACCTAAGAGCACTTACCCAGTCCCTGTTCCATTAGTAGATATATCTTTTCCTCATAACTAAGGCAACCCTGTTTTAATTCCTGTCTTCTGCTGCTTCTCAGGAATACCATACTATGAATTACAGCTCTTCTCAACGTATACATCCACTTCTTTTCAATCTGTTCCTTCCTCTAACACTTAAACATCAGATTTTTTCATTTTAAGAAGTCTGTACCCTCTCATTCCAGTTCCTACCCCATCTTCCTCTTAATCTTATCACAACCAAAGCTCTTAGAAGTTTGCTTGTTTTCTACAATTGTTCAAATCCTACTTACCTCACCTGTTTCAATCTTTGATTTGCCATCATTCTGTAAAGCTCTTGAAAAAATCACAAGAATATTTTGTAAGTAATGATTATTATAACAAACATTCAGAGACTGTACCATTCTCTAATAATTTTTCACGCCATATCCTACTGCCAACTCCCTCTGTCTCCAGAAATTTACCCAGTATTTTGTCTTCTTCTAGTATGTCTTTCTGCATGGTCATTAAAAGTTTAAGTCTCAGCCTGAGGTTCTCTTCTCACACCAAACTCCCTTTATTCTATACAAAAATAAAATGAATGCACTTCAATGATTATAACATACTACTAAGCTCTAGTTGAATGTTGGCTTTCTCTGAAATCTCTATGCTGCCTCCTTGAAATTCCCACATAGGTGCTTGAGAAGCAGCCACAAGTCACCTTGTCCGAACACAAGCCTGTGGTCTTCCTCTACATCCCTCAAACATGGCCCTCTATCTCTGTGAATGTCATCCCCCTCTAGTGTTCTCAAGAATGACTTGCATCCATTCACTTGTTTCCATTTCTACTTAAGAGTGACCGCCGCTTTTCTTGAACCAATATAAAATTCTCTTAAGATAACCTCAAGTCATTCTGGCCCTTTCTAATATTATCTCTACATGGAAGGCAGAATAATCCTTCCAAAATCAAGTCTGAGGTGCCAGCATTTTTACTTTCATATCTTCTCACTATTCTTACAATAAAAACACGTCTTTTTTCCCTTTGATTTAATTATTCAGAATCGCAACGTGTGCAAAATTAGGGGTGAAATCCTGTATTCATTGTCCAGTTTCAACCATCAACACATAGGCAAACTTGTTTTATCTCTGGCCCATCTACCTTTCCCATCTCCCCTGGATTATTTTGAAGCCAATCCTAAACATTTCATTATATACATTTATAAAAATTTAAAGATTTGCTTAGCATAACTACAGTATTATCACCTTTTGAAAAATAATTCTTGATAGATGTGGTGCTGTATGACTGCAATCCCATCACTCAGGAAGCTGAGGCAGGAAGATCATGATTTCAAGGCTAGCCAGCACCTTGTCTCAAAAAATAAACAAAAAAGGAATGCCTTAAGGGGAAGTATTTGGTGCCCCAGTCTTCTTGATTTAAGACAAAATTGTTTATGTGGCCATAGTCTCCACCTCCTCCTATAGCCATTTCTCATATACATTACACTTCTCTATTTCAGATGCCCGCACTTCTCAGCCACTTTTTATATAATTTCTTTATTAAAAATTCTCAATACCCCAGTACTGCAAAGAGAAAATACTGCTCTGGGAGTGCAGCTCAGTAGAATTCTTACTCAGCAGATGCAAGGTTCTCAGTTTCATCCCCACAACAACAAAACAAAGACATAGAATTCCATTCTTTTTCATTAGAGCACATTGAAATTCACAAATGAAATTTCCTGTTACTAGACTATAGCAGGCAGCATATAACACATTGCCTGGAACAAAGTGCAAATATTCTTTAACAGGTATATAGAGAGAAGATTGATACTTTGCCCCAACTTTAAGGAAAGAAATTGTTAGGAAAGTCTCCTGGAAGAAGTAGGATCTCCTACTTCTCCTTAGGAATCTTAAGTGAAAGAACATCATTGTCAATTTGGACTTGTAAATAAATCTGTCAATGTTATTGAAGATAAATCTCAGGGAGATAAGTAGAGGCAGGGTAACCAGTTAGAGCAATTGGACATGAGCTACAGATAGATCCTGAATACTGTAGTACATAGTTGAAAAGAGGAGATAACCTAAAAACATTTAGCAGTATGCCCCCATCAGTTTATTGTCTCAAACCCACTCTTCATTGCCCTACTTTGTGACACTAGAGCTAAACTACATAAACATTTTCTCTATCCCTAGCTTTGTCGTTAAGACTGTAGTGATGAGACAGGATTAATGGGGCTGGAAGGCGCTTTTGGGTTCTAGGTGGCCATTTTTGTAATTCACCACTGGAACTGGCCCTTGAGGACCAGCTCCTACTGTACTTTCCGCCCTTGCTCTCTTTAACATGCGGCTGCTTCAGAGCAGTTCCAACAAGACACTTCCACAGCACTGTATGTATATGTGTATCATGTGGAAGATATAAAAATAATTTACAGTAGTTTTATTCAAGGAATAACTTCATAAGAAATGTTCCAGCATAAAATAAAAAATGCTACTGTGGGAAATCAATGTACTCTCTCCGTGTGTGTGTGTCTCTGTCTCCTTGTCTGTCTGGAAATCTGTCCCAGTACCTTGCATATGCTAGCCAAGTGCTCTACCACTGAGCTATATCTCCAACCTCATTGTAATCTCAAGATATAAATTCTTAAAATGCAGTAATTAGAGAACAACCCAACTTAAAGTGAACAAAATCTTGCACAGACATCAAGCTGGATATGGTGGCACAGATACCTGTAATCCTAGCTCTCAGGAGGCTGAGGCAGAAGGACTGTAAATTTTAGGATACCCTGAGCAATTTAGCGCAATGAAATTTAAAAAGGACTGGGAGGGTAGCTCATTGGTAAAGCACTTGTCTAGCAGATATGAGGCAATATGTGGATGGCAAATATATTTTTCATGTTTTATATGATGCTTATCATCATGAGAGAAATGCAAATAAAAACTATGAGGTACAACTACCTGTCTACATTACAATGACTCTGATTTTTAAAAAGTGACAATTCCAAGTGCTGATAGAGATGCAGAGCAATTGGAATTCTTGTACATTCCTAGTGGGAATGCAAAATGGCCCAGCCTCTTTGGAAAGTAAACTTCCAATTTCTTACCAAATAAAGTATGTGCTTTATCCTGCAAACAGCAATGTCAATCCTTGATATTTTCTTGAGTGAAGTGAAATTTTGTCTGTGCAAAAACCTATGTGTGAATGCTTATAGCTGCATTATTTATAGTCATGCCAACAGGAAACAAGGTTCTTTCAGTTGGTGAGTAAACTAGTACATCCACCTAATTGATTATTACTTATCAATAAAAAGCTGATAACATGAATGTATTCAAATGCATATGTTTGTTAGCTGTAATAAGCCAGATTCAAAGACTTCACACAATATGATTCCATTTATATGACAGTCTGGAAAAGGAGCAATCAGAAAGTTACCCAGTACTGTAAAATAACTAAATAAAATGCCACTGTTGAATATGAGATTGGAATTAAAAGTTATGCAGTTTTCTTAGATAAGATATTTAATAGGTTAGTTCTTCCAAGTTAAACTTTAAAAAAAAAAGGAATGTTCATATGAAAATTCTGAAAAAGAGCTTTGTCAGACTTTAAAATACAAATCAATAGTTAAAACAGTGTAGAACTGGCTCAGTACAATTTTCTAGAACCTTTTGGGACGGGTGCTGGGGGTTGAACTCAAAACCTTACACGTGGTAGGCAGGCACTATGTATACCCTGAGCTACACCCTTAGTCTTTGAGGCATTTTTTAAAATTGAGTAGACTCAAACGATTGTAGGGACATATTATATATGAGAGGTAGCATCTCAACTGAGGAAAGATGGGTTATTTAGGAAATAGTAACAGAAGTCAGACTAGCCATCCAGAAAGAAAGTCGACTTTACATCTCCTGCCTTTATATCAGGAAAAAAATCTAATGAATAAAGATAAAAATGAACACTAAAGCTGGATGTGGTGACGCATATCTGTAATCCTAGCACTCAGGAGGCTGAGGCAGAAAGATCACTATGAGTTTGAGGCCAGCCTGGGCTACAAAGTGAGTTAGTTCAAGGCCAGCCTGAACTACACAGAAACACCCTGTGTCAAAAAAACAAAAAATGAACACTAAATCTATAAAAGTACTAGTTGAAAGCCGTGGGATAATTGTTATATAACTGCAAAGTGGGGAAAGATCTTTCTGGGTATGTGTAAAACTCAGAAGATAGAAATAAATTGATAAATTCACTAACATAAACAGAAACTATTTGTGTAGGAAAATCTATCAAGGACCAGGCATGGTGGTCTACACCTGCAATCTCAGCACTCTGGAAGCTGAGACAGGAGGATTACTGTGAGTTCGAGGCCAGCCTGAGTCACAAAGTGAGTTCATGGCCAACCTGAACTACATAATGAGACCCTGTCTCAAAAAAAAAGTCTTCATGAAAGGAGAAAATTTGTTGTTGTGGGGGGTGGACTGGGGATGGAACCTAGGATCTTAGGTGTAGTAGGGAAGCACTTTAGCACTAAACTACACCTAGCCAAAAAAAAAAAACAACTATTGCTAATCATTTAATACAAAGGGTGAGCTAGGCATGGTGGCTCTTGCCTGTAATCCCAGTACTCAGGAGACTAAGGCAAGAGGATCACTGCAAGTTCAAGGCCAGGCTGGGCTACAAAGTGAGTTCAAGGCCAGTCTGAAGTGCATAGCGAGACACTGTCTTAAAAAAACAAATAACAAAAACCAAACAAAAAACAGGGCCAATGTTTCTAACATTAAAATTCCTACAAATCAGTTTTAAGAAGCTCAGTGCAAAACTAGATAAAATCTATGAACAGAGTTAACAGTATGTAAGTGGCTCTCTTATGAGTTGCATTCTGTTCCTCTAAAATTCATATGTGGAAGTTTAACCTTCAGAATGTAACTTTATTTGGAGATAGTGTTTAGAGTGATGATCAAGTGAAAATGAACAGAGTGTGCCCAAATCCTGTATGATTGGTGCCCTTATAAAAGGGGGAGATTCGGACACATGCGCACACACACACGTGCCCGCACACACGCGCGCATGTGCAGGGAGAATGCCATGTGAAGATGGGGTCGGTAATCAGAGTGATTTTTCTACAAGCCAAGGAAAGCCCCCTATCAGAAGC
>RJWT010002550.1:0-32139 GCA_004365215.1 Cuniculus paca | reverse complement strand
TAAAATAAAAAAAAAGAATTTCATACCTATTTATTAAGAGAATATTGAGTAATACATAGTAATGATATATTAAAGAATTCCATAGTATATTTGAAGGGAAAGAATATACTTTGGCAGATATGAAAAGTTTAATGAAATCATTGATTTTAATAGTTTTATATCATATGATCTAGTATAATATTAATTTTAAATGCTCAGTAATAATTTAAAGATATAAATTGTGGAGCAATTTTTAAAAATACTACAAAATTTCTAGGGCTAACCTATCTTTACAGATGGTTAAATGAAAAGCACACTCATCTTTGACAAAGGATAATAGAAAATAAATGTTTACTATGAAAAGAAATTATCAAATAGAAAATAAATAGAAAGCTAGTAAAATTAAAAACAATGTTGATTACATTAAGATTGTTTTAAATATTACATTTCACAAGAGGTTCTGAGCATCTGAGAAAAGTAGGATGCATCCATCTTCCTTTAAAAGAAACAACCTTTAAATATAACAGCATAAATATATTGAAAGTAAAATAGTTTAAAATTATTACCCACAAATTCATAAAAAAATTTGTCTGCCTGTATCAATAGCAGAACAAATAGACTTTTAAGTAAAAGATAAAAGTGGAAATTTTAACATGACAAAAGATTCAATTTGTGAGAAAACTTAAAAGTTCTACATGTTCATGCACATTAATAACAAACCTTCAAAATACATGAAGCAAAAGATGACAGAACTTGAAGGGGATTAAATAAACCTACATTCGTGGTTAAAGATAAGACAGTGAAAATATGCAAAGAAGTTGATAGGAATAGAAAAAGAATAAAGAAAAGTACCAAACAGTTTGACTTAATAGATGTCTGTAGAACATGATAATCATATTCTTATTAAGTGCTGTACCTATGAAACGTTCGCTCTGATTTGCCAAATAGAAGATGACGAACATCTGAAAATATCAAATGATTGCAAACAAGGAGGATGTTCTCTAAAGGTGATATTAAGAGATAATATATAGAACTCCAAAAGATCTGGAAACTAAGAAACCTACTTCTAAATAAACTCTGAGTGAAAGAAAACACCACAAAAATAATTTAAACTATTTTAGGAGAATTAATAAGGAAATGCTATATCAAAATGTGTGATTTGCAATTAAAGGAGTGTTTCAAAATAACATATGATTTTACATGTTTACAGATAAAAAGAAAGATGCAAAATGAAGACAAATTCCACTACAGTGAAAGAATTAAAAAAAAAAGGAGAGGCGTGAATAAAATTGCTGCTACTCATAGATGACATGAGGCTATGCATTAAAGTCCCTCTGTAATATAAAAGGAAATAATAGATATAACAAGAAATTACAGCTAAATTGTAAGATATGATGTCAATATATGTAATTTATACTTTCATAAAACATCAGTAAGCAGCAGATATTTTAAGTTAAAAATAAACATTTTTAAAATAGTATCTAAATGCCGATACTCCTAGGAGTAAATCTCATGTAAATCTGATGAATCTAGTGAGTCTACATTAACTTCAAAAATTCTGAAATAGTGCTGAAAAAATATGTTGAAAATATCAAAATGAATGGAATGCTGAAATGATAAAATGCATTAATAGACTGGAAGAGTTAATGTATTTAATATACTTTAGGAATAAAAAATGAATTCAACACAATTCTAGCAGGCTCTTTTGAGGATACTGATTTACTCATTCAAACTATGTATAAAATTGCAAAGGATGAAGAAAACAAACCAAGTTGGATTAAGAAGATAAAAGTAGTAGGTCATGCTACCTAATTTAAAGACTCTACAAAGCTAAAGTAATCAAAATGGTGATATTATATTAACTGTGCATCAATAAATTAATGTATCAGATAGAGAATTCTGAAATTGATAATATGGAATAAATTGATATATATATACCATATATGGTATATATGGTATATATACCATAAGGTTTTGAATCAATTTGATATTCTTCGAGTTCAGAAGATATATTAAAAAAATCAATTGGATTATACAAAAGTGAAAAATTTCTGCTCAAGATAAAAAAAGAAATCAATAAAGAAATGAACGATCAAGTCACATACTGTGACAAAAATATCCTATATTTGACAATGTTTACGTTTATGGGCAATACAAAGACCACCTGCAAGTATGTAATGAAAGATAACCATCATAGAAAACTAAAACTTAAAGATGAAAAATAAGTACCTGTAAGTCCTTATGAATCATAGAGAAAATGTAAATTGAAATGATGATAAATTCTATAAATATCAATTCGATTGACTGTAATCTGAAAGATTAGAATGAAACATTTTTAAATGTTGACAGATATATGGTCTAAGAGAACTCTCCCACATTACTAGTCATGAAGCAAACCAGTGGAACTATTTTAAAGACACAGTTGGAGGTGTCTGTTTAAGCTACGTATCTGAATATGCCATAACAAACAAATTTCATTCTTTGAGAAATTTAAATCTATGTCCATAATGCCCTGTATAAATTTGTCTATAGAAGATTTATTTGTAATACCTGAAACCTAGAAACAGCAATAAGACAATTTGTAATAGCTAAATCTTGGAAACAATCCATATGCCCATCAACTGAGAAATGCATGAAAAAAATGTGGTATTTTTATATAATGGAATACTACTTAGCCATAAAGAACAATAAACTCCAGGCTTTTAAAGGTAAATGGATGCAACTAAAAATCATAGTCATAAATGAAATAAATCAGACTTGCATGTGTAAACATTGTATTGTCTTGTTGGTGTAAAAATCTGAAAGAGTAAATAAGTTTCAAAAGTTACAAAAGATATAGTAAGTGGGAAAGAAACTGCTCAAGGGGAAATTATATTGTTTAATCAATCTTGCATGTCTTCATCTGGTAGTCTGAGATATTATTTTCAGGATGACAATATTGTTATATGCAATATAACAACCATTGTTAAATTCCTATCATCTTGTTTTGAAATCCCAAATCATCGTTTTCTTGTTGTTATTGTCGTCACTTTACTTTTGTTGTTGTTTTTATTGTTTGCTTCTTGATTTTTGTTTTTTTCTCGCTAAAATTAAAAAAAATATTTTCAACTCTAAGGAATATAAATAAAGAGCAAATAAAATTGTGCTGCATTCATTTCTGATACTAGAAAACTACTCGACAATAAAAAATAAATTTTTGACACATAGTGTTTCTCAAAATGGAGTTAGGCTAAAAGAGAAGCTACACATGTGTGTGAATCTCATGCACATGGATAGGCTAAACTGATCTTATTTTCTAGTAACCAGAAAATCATTATTAAATGGAAGAGGAGTGTATGTTATTGAAATTCCTTAGAAAAACAAAATGAGGGCAAATGAAAATGTTTTCATTTCATTCTCTAGTGACCAAAGATGCTGGACATTTTTTCATGTACTTATTAGCCATTTATCCTTTATCTGAGAAGTGTTTATTTCAATTACCCATTTTTGATTGTGTCTTTTATTTTAGGAGGTCCATTTTTTTTAGTTGTTCATATATTCTAAATACTAGTTCTCTATCTGTGGAGTAGCTGGCTTTTATTTTCCATTTTGTAGGTGGTCTCTTCTTTCTGTTGGTTGTTTCCTTTGCTGTGCAAAAATTTTTAGTTTGATATGATGTCATTTGTTAATTTTTGGCGTTATTTACTCTGCAACTGGAGTTCTGTTCAGGTCCTCACCTATATCCACGTTTCAAGTGTTTTGCCTAATTTATTCTCCAACAGATTAAGTGTTTATGTTTTAATGTCTAGATTTTTCACACATTTTTATTTGGTTTTAGTAAAGGATAAGAGATATGGTGCTGTGTCCAATTTTCTGCATGCGGATAACCAGTTTTGTCAGCAGAACTTGTGAAAGAAACTACCAGTGTGTATTTTTGGCCCCTTTGTGAAAGATCAGAGGGCTGAATGAGGCTGGAGTTGTTTCTGCATACTCTGTTCTGTTCCACTGATCTGCATTTCTGTTTTGGTTCTAGTATTATCATTTTTTCAGCTTTGTAAAATGATTTGAAATCCAGGATTATTATGCCTTGTGCTTTCCTCTTGCTATCCAGGATTGTTTTTGGCATTTGGGGTTCATTGATTCCATATAAATTTTAGAAAATTTTAGTAGTTCTCTGAAGAATACTGTTGGTATTTCTGTCGCGACTGCATAAAATCTATATCAGTTTTGGAAATTTGCTTCTTCCTATCCAAGAACAGAGGGTCTCTTTCTATTTTCTAACATTCATGGTGATTTCCTACTATTGTTTTTTTCTTATAAAAGTCTTTCATTTCCTTGGTGAGATTAATTCCTAAGTAGTTATTGTTTTGAAAACAACTGTGAATGGAAATGTTTTTTAATTTCTTTCTCAATAAGCTAAATATCGGAGTACATGAATCCTATTGATTTTTATGTGTTGATTTTGTATCCTCCATTCCTCAATTTGTTTATTCAGCGGTCTTTTCATGGCATTTTTTACTCTTCTAAATAAAGGATTATGCCATCTGTGAATAATGATAGCTTGACTTCTTTCCTATATGTATTCTTTTTATTTCTTTTTCTTTTTTCCTGATTGCTCTCTCTAAAGTTTTGACTACTGTATTGAGTAGGAGTAATAAAAAGTGTCTATCTTGTCTTGTTCCTTATTTTAGAGAAAAAGTTTTCAGCTTTTCTCCACTTAATATGAAGTAGTATATTTGTCATAAATGATTGTTGTCAGATCGAGATTAGCCTTCTATAACTATTTTCTTTAGAGTTTTTATTATGATTGGGTTGTGGGTTTTATCACAGGTTTTTTTGTTTGTCTATAAAAAGGAGTATGTGATTTTTGTTTTTGTTTCTGTTTATGTGAGGTGTTACGTTTTTAAAATACAAGCGTGAAACAATCTTTTCATATCTCAGATGAAATTAGTTTGATTATGATATATGATCTTTTTAAGGATTTGTTGCACTGTTTGCCAGGATCTTGTTGAGAATTTTTGTATCCATGTTCATTAAAGACAGTCATCTGTAGTTTTGTTTATGTATTTATTCATTTTTTGTTAAATTCTTGTCTGGTTTTGGTATGAAAGTAATGCTAGATTCCAGAAATGAGTTTGGCAGTACTCCTTTCTTGTCAATTTCATTGAATAGTTTGAGTAGTATTGGTATTAGATCTCCCAAAAAAGTTCTGATAGAATTTGTGATGAATCCATAAAATCCAGGGCTTCTCTTTGTTGGTGAAGTTTTTATTACTATGTTGTTTCTATGGTTTTTTGTTTTTGTTTTTGTTTTTTTTTTTTGTAAGTTTGGTTAAGGATTTATCTATTTTGTTTATGTTTTCAAAGAACTGAATCTTTGGTTCACTAATCCTTTGTGTTGTTTCTTAGTCTCAGTTTCATTAATTTCTCCTGTTTGTCTCAGATCTTATTTATTTGAGTTCACTCAATTCTTTTAATGAGTGCATTCACAGTCATAAACTTCTGTCTTAGAACTGCTTTCATTCTGTCTCATAAGTTTTTGGGATGTTGAGCTTGCATTGTTATTTGCTTATAGGAACTTCTTTCTCTCCTGATTTCTTGTGTGATTCATTGATTATTTAATAATACATTGTTTAATGTCCACTTATTTGTGAGTTTTCTGTGGCTTATTTCGCTTTTGATTTTTAGTTTCCATCCATTATGATCTGATAGTATGCATGGCATGATTTTGATTATTTTCTATTTATTTATGCATCCTTTACTGCTAAAATATGGTTTATTTTAGAAGTTCTGTGTGCTGCTGTGAAAAATGTGTATTCTGTTGTTGTTGAATGAGATGCTTTACTTTAACTCTGATATCTCTTTACTAATTTTTTGATCTGGTTTATCAGTATAACCGTGATAGTGGCATCCATTTATATGATTGTATAAATATTCATCTGTTCTTTTATGGACAGTAGTTTGTTTTATGAAGTTGGGTGCACCTACATTTAGTGCATGGATATTTACAATTATTATCTTTTCATTGAATTGTTCTCTTTACCAGAGGCAGTGATCATTTTTGTCTCTTCTGACAGTTTTGACTTGACGTCTGTTATGTTTGAAAAAAAGATAGCTGCTTCTGCTTGCTTTGCAGCTCTGGTGGCATGGATTATTATTTCCTATCATTTCATCTTTAGTCCATGAGCTGTATTTTGGAAGAAGTGTGTCTCTGATAGGCAATACATAGCTTTATTTTGTTTCTTTGATTCAATCTTCCAGTCTGTGTCTTTTCACTGGAGAGTTAAGACTTTTGACATTCAGAATTATTATTTATGGCGATAACTGAATCCTGTCCTTGTATTGTTTTTACAGTGTTGATTTCTTGACTTTTTCTGTTTTGTTTAGCTACTCATCCAAATAGATATGTAGTTTTCTTGGGTTCTTTGGTGCTGTCCCACTCTCTACCTAGGATTCACTTGAGTATTTTCTGCAATACTAGTTTAATGGTTATATATTTCTTTAGAATCTTTTTGCTGCCAAAATTCTTTACTTCAATTTTGAAGGCTAATTTTGCATGACATAGAAGTCTGGGTTGAAAATTGTTTTCTTTTAAGCCTGGAAATACTTTGCTCCAAGCTCTCCTGGCCTTTAACTTTTGTGCAAAGAAATTGTAATTCTGATAGACTTACCTTTATAAGTGATTTGCTTTTCTCTAACAATTTTTGGTATTTTTGTTGATTATCTAAAATTTTGATTACAATGTGTCTTAAAGAGAGGTTCTCTTCTTGTCATAGCATATAGTGGAGTAAAATTCAGCAGCATATCACAACCTCTCCAGGGCCTGAAATCAGTACACATGGAAAAACAACTCAGTGAAGAAAAAGGAAGAAAAGATCTGACAAGGATTCAGAGCAAACCTACAGGAACTGAAGAAACTGAAAACAACACAGAGAAAATAATGAAGTAGTCTGAGAGACTAACCTTGTTTTCTAGAGAGGAGAATATGTGTTCACAAATGCGAGATAAGCTCTCCCTTGCTAAAAAAACTCATGATTGTTGTAAATTGCAACTACAGTGTGGAATTTTAGTCTAAAAGTGTCTTTCCAATTGGCAGGCTAGAGTTGAAAATGAAATCTGTTGCAACTCCTGCCATATTTGGGAGTGATTAATTGGCAGCCATTTTTGCAAAGGGCTTAATTTTTTAAGAATGAGCTACTCCAGGAAACAAAAGTCATAGGCAAGTACACTTCAGGGTTTCTGGGGTCACCCTATCATAATGACTGATTGAAAGATGGCCATAAGAGATAGTCACTGAGAAGTCATCAGCTACTCATAGACCTCCTGATAATTTTAAGTCACAGGAGCTCAGGCTGGGAAGGACACGATGGTTTCACCTTCTGTGGTAAGAAGTCAGGCTGGTCCTACGTGATTTTCTGAGAGAGCTGAGTCTGAAAGTGCTGGCCAGAGACCCACTTGACCCTCTTCTCCTTACTGCCTACTTCCAACACAGAATTCAGTGGTCTGCTTGTTTCCCTTACTGCCAGTCTGATCGGGGATATGTTGTAGCTTGGATAGTTGCCATGGCTTGGGTTCTAGGGAAAGTGGGACCCCTGGAGCAAGGAGGTACTCTGTAAGTCTACACACCATAAAGCAAGGAGAGATAATAATAAGATGGGATGTGCAGAGGGTAGCAAAGTCTGGCATAATTTTGATTTCTCTTTTGATGTTATAGAGAAAAACTGTTTCCATTAGTCTATGATTTCAAAATTTTTCTAATTGTTATAGTTACTCAATTACTTGTGAACCTTAACCACTCCTTGCTAGTTACGTAATCTTATACTAATGAGTGGAAAGAATTTATTTGTAGCACATACCGTTATATATACTCTTATTCAAAGAACCATCTTCATCAGCACAGATGATCCCCAATCACTAGGTTTGAAACTTCAGGAAAGTTACAATACGAAAACTGAATTAGAGTACTGAATTAAAACTAAATGGGAGCACCAAATTCATAATTACAACTTCCACTGAATTAAAGGAATGGAAACCACATTAGTGATCAATATGTTGATGAATATTATAGCCAAATACTATGAATTCAGGGATTTCCTTTTTTATCGTTTGGAAAGTTGAGGTAGTTAATTTTACCTTAGAGAATTATCATGATTTCAAATAAGATAAAAATGCTTACTAAGTTAAATGATAGTTTTACCCCATTCTAAGTCAAGCTGTTTCATCTCCTCTATAATATGTATTCCTTAAGTATTCTATATATATTATAGCCTTTGCAATATAAGCCCTATTTTTAATTTTTGAGCTGAATCTTTTGATCAAAATATATTTTATGGGACAAATTTTATTATATTGCTATGGAAGATAGGTAGCAATTTATTCAGACCTTAATTTCTAAATATGTATATCATAATTGAACATTAGTGTGAAGAAACCTGGCATAATTTATAAATTAAATAAACTAATTAACTTCTAGCTAAGCTCTAAAGATAATTTTTTATGTTTTTCTTATCAATGGATCATAATATAAATCACTGATGGAACTACCAAACTCATTCCTCCTATTCCAGTTAGCTGGGTTGTTTGACCATCTTCAATAATTAGTGACTTTAAGAGCAAATAGAAAATTCTGCTAGAATTATTTCGCACAAAGACAGTGAACATATGGAATAAATTGCTAATTTAGACCATTGGAGCAAATAATATAATTTAGTTTAGTAGTGCAAAATTTATTTCGAAAGGCGAATGAAAAAGCAGGAAGTCTAGAAAGAATTGATGCTATTGGTTGGAGAATGTCAGATAAACCCAGATGAAGATTTTTCTTTAATGCTCACATAGTCTCTCCCTCTACCTCTGTCTTCATATTCTTTATGTCCTTAAGATCTTTTAATTTTCTGGAAATGAATATAACTGTGACTAGCTTAGCAAAAATTACTGCTGTATACCATAATGCATGCTATAAACCATGCAGGGATCTTAAAGTGCATAATCGTGCTGCAGATGGCACTGTTAATTTCTATTACAGATTGTAAAACCACGAGGGAGATAGTGCTTGCCTCACTGCCTCACTGTTCTACAAGAATGATTTTTGATAGTTTCCCTTACTGCACAGCTTTTCTGCAAAGTGTTTGTCTTTTAGAAAGGCCAAAAGGAACTTACTGGCTTTTTAAAAATCTGTGCAAAACTGCCAAGCTGCTCTGGGCCTTGCCCCCTGCAGTCCCACTTTGCCAGCCTTATTTAGAGAGCGTACAGGTATCTGTTCACTCAGAATGAAATGAGCTTCTTTCAGGCATTGGGAATTTGTTAAAACACCAACTATCTGTTTCACACTAAATGTGGAGTATAATGTGAAATCCTGCCCATTAATGTTCTTTTGAGGGTGGAAAAGTTAAACTAGAATCAATTTTTCAAGAAACTACACATATAAAAGTGAACAGATTTTACTTGGTTTTGCCACATCATTGTGTATTCTTCAGTCAAATTAGGCCAGCCATACCGTAATGTCATGCATCAGGTTTCATTCAAGGGGCTATAATTTGTTTAGATTGTGAAACTTTCTATCCCTGTCAAATTCAAGAAATTCTTAGGAGCTGAGCATGGTGACACAGGCTTGTATTCCCAGCATTCTGGGAGGCTGAGGTTTGAAGATAACAAGTGAGGAGTCCAGCTTGGGCAAACTGATCTTCCTACGTCTTTGCTTTCTCTTCTTTTTTATTTTTGTCTTTTTGAAATAGGGTTTCACTGAGTAGTTCAGGCTGACCTTGAACTCACTCTGTAGCCCTGTTGGCCTTGAACTAGCAGCGATTCTCCTGTTTCAGCCTCCTGACTGCTGGGATTACAAGCATAGGCCACAATGACTGGCCGATTTTGATTTTTTATCTAAAATTTATAACTTACGAGATCTTGTGAAAATAAAAAAAATGTAAAATGTTTAGCATAATTCAAGGCAAGTGCTGAACTGACAATGACTTTGACTAAGCATGTTCTTTGGTATGTATTATCCATTTAAAACACATTGCCCTAACTTGATACATATATCCAGAGAAAATACGATCTTATTTATTCTACCTCTAAATTCTTTTCCTCTTAGAACAAGTGAAGAATCTCATTGAGAAAAACAGTACTTTTAAGTCTTTGCTCCAAATCATTCATATCTAAACCTTTTGAATTGAAAAGTTTTACTAAAGAATGTAAATGAGATTTTAAAAAATAGAAATGCACAAAATGCTGATAAGACTAATGCATACTAATCAAAAAGATGCTTATAATTATATTTGCACTTACAGTACTATCTAGGTTCGTGAATGTTTCTGTTTGCAAACAATTCAGCTCGCAAACAAGAGTCGACAAAATTTTTGCTTCCGTTTGCAAACTTTGCTGGAAAATTTCCATTTGCAAACAAACATGACTAGGGCCGTCTTCCTCACACAAACATAAATGCAGTCATCTTCCTCCAAATCGTAAAACAAAGTGAGTTTGTAAACTGAGATATCAACGTATTTGTGCTTTTATAACTGTTGATTCAAGCAATAAATACACTGTATGACACTTCTAAAATAATCCAAAACAAATGGAGGAAAGGACTAAAGTCCATAACTGTGATTGCCTTTCACAAATGCGATAGTCACTTCAAAGCAGGTTAAGGTAATTTACAAATGTTGGTTTGCTCCATGTCAGTCAATGTTCTAGAACTGAATCTCTTCATATAAGAAGACCAACAGGGCTGGGGATTTAGCTCAGTGGCCTAAGCACCTGCCTGGCAAGCGCAAGATCGTGAGTTCAATCCCCAGTGCTACAAAAAAAAAAAAAAAAAGACCAACAAATATTTATCTGGGTTAGGCCTTCATTAATGACCAATAAAATATAATATCAGTGGTTTTGTATCTCAATCCTGATAGTTTTAAATTTATGTTTCATTAAATGATACTAGTTACAATTGTGAGTACACATTTAAAAACAATTATATTTTCTCTTAAAATGATACTGTGTACCTTCATAATAGATCTTTTTCTTTTCTGCTATGCAAGCCTTAGTTTTAAAAATTCAGTCATGCTATCCCACTAATTGCATTAGTTCTTGGAAAGGAACAGTTAATGCTCATGTGATTAGATCAATTTTGCATGTCTGTATCTTGTAATCTAAGCAGCCCTTCTGAAGGTAACAACATGCAATGTTACAACCATCGTTAAATTCCTATCATCTTGTTTTGTAAACCTCAACTGTTATTGTTTTGGGTTTATTATTGTTGTTTTTTGTTTGTCTCTTTTGCTTTTTGTTTTTCTTTTCTGTGTCTCTTTTGTCTTAAATAAATTTAAAAAATAAAATAAAATAATAAAAATTCCGTCATGGTGCTGCATGCCTGTAGGCTCAGCACTCCTGGATATTCAGGCAGGAGGATCAGAAGTTCAAGCCCATCCTGGGTAATTTAGAGGACTTAGAACCCTCCAACTCAAAATGAAAAAAAAAATATATATATATATATATTCATTATATATATGAATAAAAATAAAATAGTTTTGGTGTTATGGTTCAGTAAGAAGGCTCTGAGTTCAATCATGAAAAACAAAAATAAGTTACTATATTAAGAAGCTACTATGCTTTGTCTTTCTTGGCATCCACATTCATAATTACAACTTCCATTGAAAAGTTCACCTTGGTGTACAACAGTTCAACTTTCATATGTTTAGAATTTAACTTACCATTAAAATCCTACTCTACTTGCTCCTCACTTTCCCTAATGACATTATTTTCTATTTGTTTGTTTGGCATCCAGTCAACAAATTCATCCAATTAAATTCATGAAGCTCATACTGTATGCCAAGACAATACTGGGTATTGAATATACCAAAAAAGTATTAAAATGATCTCTTCTCTCAAAAAACATTACATTCTAAAAGGAGAGAAAAAAATACGCAAAACACAAGAGTGATAAATAACCCATTCTAAGAAAGATATTGCTGAAAGCTTTATTGAAATATAAAGCATATACCATAAATTTCACCTGTCATAACTATGCAATTTAGTGGTTTTTTAGTATTTCCACATAGTTGTGTAATCATAACCATAATCTAATTTGGGATTTTTATAGCCATTTATTGAGCCTCTTTCCTTATCCTAGCAACCTTCTATGTCTACAGATACTTCTATTATATAGAGTCATAAATGCAATCATATAATATGTGATTTTTTATGAATGGAACCTATCACTCATCATAATGTCTTCAAAGGTCATCCAAATGTTTTTAAAGCATTTATCAAAAATGCATTCCTTTTATAGTCAAATAAATTTCAATTTTATATACACTACCATGACTCACGCAGTTGTCGAACTTCCTGGGCTGAGGGCCGTGAAGGGCAATGAGAAGGTGAAGAAATAAAGAGGAGACACAGAAAACTGGGATCAGGTGGAGTCCTCTCTCCTGATGGGAGGAAAGGACTGCTCAACCACCATAACAAGTTTATTCACACACTCAAGAAAATGATGTCAATTTTAACCTCTCTGCCTAGCAACTTGCTTACCTGGCTGGCCTAGACCCCTTGCCTTCTCAGAACTAGACAGCTTGTTTAGGTGGCTCGCTTTGGTCTCTGTGTTCTCAGGGCTGGCCTTGCTTTAGCTCCACACGTGTAACTGATCTCCAGCCTCAGCTGCTCCCTGCAATATACCAAGTGTTTCTATATAGCAATTTTGAATTTCTAAAATATAGCTATAATTATACAGTATATGTATTATATCTTTAGTGAAAATACACACTTCATGTATTCTATCTTCCATTTTTAATTGCCTAGAAAACACCTTCATTAAATTTCAATATATTCCAAACTTGTCAAGAATTTAAAAGATTGGTACTCTGATATTATTGGAAATAAAACTGGATTCACATTTTTTGAAGACAATTTGACACTTTAAATCACACTATTATATGTTTACCTTTTAATATACTTTACAGAATATCTGCAATATATAAAAAAGTATGTGCAAAAATACTTCTGATTGTGTTGCTTGAAAGAGTATAATATTGAGAGACAGCTATCTCCCAATAACATCAAGTAGCACGCAAACATAATCATATCAATAAATATGACTTGGTAAGGAAAACAGTAATGTATACCTCTATTTGTTTACATGGGAAGATTAAGATATATTGTCAAAATTAAAGAATATAAACGATCATCACAATAAACTATTTATAGATAAGTAGCTATGTTCTTATCTATAAATAGAATTTTAGTGAGTGTGCAGGGATAGGCAATAGTTGCTAGTAGTTATTGGCATGAAGGAGTGAAAAATAGAAACTTGCATTTATACAGGTGAAATTATGGTTTTATAACTTAAGACACCACATGCACACACACTCACACACACATACACACACACAAATGGAAATGCCTCAGAGAATGCAGACCTTGATGAAAGAACAGAGGAGGAAAAAATGAATAACTCACTGCAGTTTTTGAACTTGTGATTGACCAGGAAAATAAAGGATAGGAAACAGGTGACAAAAAAAAAAAAAACTGTATCCTTACACACTATTTAGAGCTGTGAACCAGGTGGTGGAAGACAAGAGTACTTAGGAACATAGCACAGGACTGTGAACCTGGGCCTGACCTTCCCACCAGCAGGAGGAAACACACAACATTGGGGTACACATGGCACCTACAACACATAGTGCAGGTGTGTGGAAGCCTGGATCTCTCCGTCACCTGGAACAGAAGATAAATGAGTTCTGCAATTTTAAACATTGAGAGGCAAATATCTTCTTTAAAGAACAGAGGGGTCTTTCAGATAGATCTGACCTTTGGCTGAATGATGAAAATATGTTTTGTTAGGAAAAAGCAAACATCGTATTTTGCAACAAGATGACTTTCAGATCTGAAAATATTGCTACCTCCAGTTGGAGTCTGGACTTTTCAGTTTAGGTGAGGGCAAAGGCAGGAAACTGAGACATCTGGTAGAGGAATATTTTTCTTAAGCATGTTCTTGGAGAGTAAAGCTTTGTTTTTAAGTAAAAATTTAGCATCTGGAAGACAAAGGGAGATAAATAATGCCAGTTGTTAAAAATGTTTGTGAAGCATTTTAAAGGAGTTACACTTCATGCAGTATGTTAAGAAATATTTGAATTCATATACATATGTATGAATATATGTATATGAATATATAAATATCCCTATGATCATCTAAAGATAGAAATTACAAAATTTTATAAATGTTGGTACTGAGATTGATGAGGTAAAGGATTTGTCTGCAGGAACTAAATTCTAAGAGTAGGACTCACTAAACATCAAGGTGAGGAAGAGAAGGTCGACACTAATGTTTTAATATAATAGCGATTTTAATTGTGTGTGTTCAACTTACTTGTTGTATGAAAATCTGTCCTTGATTTATAATGATTTTTCCTTGATTGTGCAAATGTATTTAAAAATATTCAAGGTATATTTTGTGTTCATGAATTTAGAGGTTAATTAAATGTACACGCAACACTTTTACTTGCAAAATCTTTGCTTAAACATTCACAGCACCTAACTCCAGAGAGGGACTCATATTTGCAATCCAAAGAAAACAAAGATAATACTGACGCATATTTAAACATGGGAATGTGGTCCAAAACATAAAAAAGAGTATTTTTCAGCATGTGACTGTAATGAAATGCGTTTTGACTTAGAACTCAAGAGGAATAACATTATGTCCCTCATAAATGACAACATATTGTGATGACATCAGCTACCAAATGAAACAAATGGAATTTACTTTTAAAATCACAACTTTTAATTTCACAAGTGTATGTTATGAAAGTCATATGGTCTTTGTATATATCGTTCTTCAGGAATGCTTAATATTTTTCAGAGTGTATTTTTTAGATGATCTTAAAATTTTTTTTTGACGAAGAAGATAAAAACAAACCATCCTTCTAATTAGCATAATAACAAGTACAAATTTCATGCAGGTCAGGGCTTTTAAGAGCACCCTGAAGTCGGTGGGTTGCTGAAACGCTTGCTTCTGACAGGAACAGAAGCATATTTAGTCACTACACTCAATAATGTATCAGGGTCACGTGATCTTCACATTTTGCATGTGAAAAAGGCAAAGGGAGTTGGCAAGATGGAGAACTAGTCTTGGCAGCTGGTTTCCTTCCTGCAAACAAAGCTTAAACTATAAATGGGAGGGTAATACATGAATTTAAGGAAGGAAGTTAGAAAATAAAAAACCACTGGGAAGATCAAGTACTATTGGGAGCTGCTGTTAAAGACAGTCTGGACAGCAAGCAGAAAGGGAAATGCGTAGCCAACTAGTGCTACCATAAAGAGTACCACACACTGAATGGTTTGAAAAACTGTAGTGTATTTCCAACATTTCTGGAGACTGGGAAGTCCAATATTATGATGTCAGCTGATTTACTTAGTGGCACTAAACTTTCTTCCTGACTTATACGTGACCTTCTTCTGCTATGTGCTCATTTTATTTTGCATAAATGAAGAAAGAGAGAGAGAGAGTGACAGAGAGAGAGACAGACAGACAGACACAGAGACAGAGACCACACTATCCACTAGCTCTCTGGTGTTTCTTTTTATTAAGATGTGAATCTTACCTAATCACAACCCTACCTTTATGATTTCATTTAATATTCATTAATTTTATAAAGAACTTATATCCAACTAGTTACATTGGTGTTTTGGGCTTTGATATAGGAATTTTTGTGAGACACTAACAGTCACTCCACAACAGGGAAGAGCCTTGAATTTCTGTCTTTGTCTTTCTGCTTCATTACTTGGGAATGACTGAAACGTGTCCCTTTGCGGAAAAGTGGGAGCAATGCAGCCTGAAGTTTGTCTCTGGTACAACAGGGTAACAGGAAACAGTCTTTAAGAACAGCAGTCTTTCTGATGAGAGAAACTGATTAACGTAGCTGAAGTCTTTCCATCTTCCCTGAGATTTTGTTTACTACTTCACCTTCTTGATCTTCAATCTCCATGGCCTGTTTACATCTTGCAGAGATTATCTTTGCTTAATTGTGCTGCTTTAGAAATATTTGAAAAAGAATTCCAGACAGATGAACATTTTAAAAGTGAACCCCAGAAAATAGTCAATATGCAAGGTAATAGAAAGTGCTTCACTGTTGCCCCAGGTTCTTCAGCCTGAGGATCCTCCTCTGCCTTCACCTTCCATTATCCCAGAGGGGTGGGAATCAGAACTTCAGCCTTTCCTTCATGTACACTGTGAAGTGAAGTCTGACTCTGAGGAAAACATGAGTTTGTGGATCAGAGAAGGACAAACACTACTTAATGATTCTGAATAAGCAAGCAAAAAATTCCGAACAAAATATACCACATGTTGGAATTATTGATAGAGACAGGTCACAAGTTTAAAATAGGTTAAATGAATGTCATAAAAATAGAATTATGGAACTTTTTTTTGGTACTGGGAATCAAACTCAGAACCCTGCATTTGCCAGGCAGGCACTGTGCTGCTAAGCTATATCCCCAGCCCAGAATTATGAACTTTTGAATACAGAATTGAAATAAGCAGTGAGTAACACAGTGCTTTCAAAACGTGAACTAGTGAGGTGGAAGGTTACTTGAAAGACTTCAGAAGTCAATTGCAATGTTTAAAGGATAAGTGGCATGAAGTAAAGGAAATAATATATACCAACATTAGCAAAAGAATTGACAGTGAGAAAGAGTGAAGAAAAACAATGAGGCAAATTTCATTTTACCCACTATACTTTGATCCATGCTTCATTTAGAAAAAGATAATGCATTAAAATATAAATGTGTCTATAGTGAGAATAAACGGTCCACAGAACCAAAGTACTTCCAATTTGCTGATTTGAATTAAATCCATTAAAGGAGAGAATTGAAGCCAGGACATCGACTGTATCCATGGATATATTTGTTGAGAAGCTGTTCATTTTTAATTTAGTAGAACCTACTTTTTCACCTAAGTGAAACACAAAATATATTGACCAAAGTAACTACTCTATGACAATTCATTTGCAATAAATAAAAATGTACATAAATTATCTACACTATTCGCATTCTTTCATGAGTATTAGTTGAAAACAGTCTATGAACCATGTGGAGAAAATTCAAGACAGCAGAAGTAACTGAGTCACACTTTCCATGTGAAAAATGAAAGACCCTTGAAATCTTCTTATCAACACATCTTAGACTAAGATCATCTTATCTCAGCCTTCATATAAGAAAAAAAAGTTGGCTATCATCATGTTAATGTGTACTAGGCTGAGATTATCTGTATAATGGGCCACATATTAAATTAATATCACAATCACTACCTCAGATTTGGTGTATTAGTTGTTAGAAATAACTTTATTCAGATGTGAATTATATGCTTAAAAGTACAGTCTTGTTACACCTTTTTTTGCTTTTTTGTTTTTTGTATCAGGGATCGAACTCACGACCTCGCACTTGCCAGGAAGGTGCTTGTGCCGCAGAGCTAAATCCCCGAGCCACGTTTTCAAGTGTGTTTAGAACCTAACCTACACGTGGGTAGCAATTATATAAATACATGGTATAATCAATGCTGACTTGCTAAAATGCAGATTCCTAGAGAGTAAAATGATTATTTATTTGGTTTGCCAACACCCTGCATGGTGTCTTAGTGTACACTGTGTCAAAATACACATTGGATGAATATATGTGTGAAGTGATGGTAGGCAAGTAGTAAATGTGTTACAGCTACATTTAACCTTGATAGTTGTTCCAAAGGCAATTTATTTCACATAAATTTCCTGAGCACTAACTGTGTATTGGATACACATAAAGGTACTTTTTTACTGCCTATTTTTTATCACTTCATATAATAGGGATACATATGGAGAAAAAAAAATCTGAAATAGTGAAATTTCAAATACTTGTTTCTTGTAATAAAAATGATTTTTAAAAAATTTCATAATCATAAATTAAACAATCTGAGATAGTTTTGTCACTCCTCATACATAAGTTTTATTTGCTACTTAAAAAGACAGCGGAAAGGAAAGATTTTCACAGATTAATGTGATGTGTGATTAATATGATGATTCCTTGTTTCATTCCAACACAATTTTGAAAGCAAAATTCATAAAGTGAAATTTAGAAATGAATGATTGAAGATATAGGTTTAAATATCATAAACAAAATTAACTAAGGAAATAGTTGCCTTATAACAGAAGTGTATATGATATGGAAGTAGATCAAGATTATTAAAGTGATAATTACCTTTCTATTTTAAAAAAGACTGCAACCTGAGTAACTAGAGCCCCAAAAAACTGATTGGTTAAGAATCCTTCATAAAGCCAGTGTAGTCTCATTAATGTCAACCATTATAAGAAAACTTTTCATTTTCATATATTCAAATATTCATTTATTATTCAATAAACCAGAAATTTCTAAATGGCCCATATAAAGTGCAGATTAATTTCAACAACTTCTCAGAACTAGACAATGGCCTCTCTAGCCTTTGCATTTGAATAGTCTAAATGCAACTTACCATTTTGAGTAAAACTACTTATAGCAGTACATGGTCTGAAAAATATTTAACTCCAGTTAAAGTAAAACTTCTGTTCTTAATCTAATAAAATGTTAATAATAATTATGGGGAAACTTTGCTTAAATATTTTAAAGATGTACTTACAAGTTATTTAAAATGAAGTCTTCTAAATGACTTTATGTTTGTCTCATTCACTGAGCTTCAAATATTAAATGAAAAAAGTTGAAAAGAATTTTAGAGTACAATCAATAAAGTACTAAAGAGCATCGCCTATTGTTATGGTATTTTGAGTAATTAAGTTCCTATGATATTCCAATTCATAGCAAAAACACAAGAAAAAACATTTCCATGGTACAAGGAAACTCTTCATATCCAGTTTGCAAGCATGCAATCAGTGTCACTATCTGTAAGAATCAATTCTTTCTTTACAGATTCTCAGTGTCCTAACTAAAAGAATAACTAGGTCACAAAACCACAACCTCATGAACCAAGAGACCAATAATGTGAAATGTTTATTTCTTAAATAAAGTAAAACACACACAACAAAATCATTTGAGGCAAAATTTAAAAGTAATAGCAAACAACAAATAAATCTCAATCTATACTTTGGATTGATTTTTGAGACAATCTAAATATTATATCATGTATCAAAAAAGATTAGACTGATGATAGTTGAACTCTAAATGACCACAAAGAGAGATCAGTTGAAGTAAATACTAGGTTTCTAGTACATGGGCACTAGAAAGATGAGAGCATGCTGACATGAGTATAAAACAAAATGGACTAATTTAAGGGGGGGAAGTATAATAAAGAAAATGAAAAGCAATTTGTCCAAGTACAATTAACATACTAGAAAAAGCTTAAGGCTGCATTTCTCAAAATAAAATTCATTACACAAATGCAGTCTTAGGTTAAACACATGACATATTGAATCATAATTTTCACACTAAGACAAGATGTAACATAAAAGAATATAATTTCCCAAATAATGAATGAGAATCTGTGCTAAAATGGTGAATTTAATGGTTATAGAGATTCCACTGAAGAAAGATAGGTGGATTAAATTTAAATCCAGTCTTTTCAAGAAAAGTACATAATGATATTGTATACTTTATATTTGCTTGTCAGAAAACAGAGACATGTTGATTTTCATGATTGTTTTGAATCTTAGACTGATGAGTAATTTGGATATTGTCAATCTGATCATTCAGTAGTGGTTTTCATAGTTATTGATGTTTTTGCATACAAGCATTTTTGTTCAGAAAGTCATGAGAATGAGAGAGACCAAGAGAGAGAGGCAGAGACAAAGACAAAGACAAAAAGAGAGACAGAGAGAGAGAGACAGACAGACAAAGAATTTAGATGTCATTCATACCTGAAATATGCTATTATCAAGATGCAATTATGGCAGTCAAGAAAGATCTTTTCTACCTCTACCTCACCCTTATCCTCAACCCTTAACCACATTCCTGTCAAGTCCCAGTCCCTGAGTAGCTCACTGAGTAGGGAGGATCAAAACAATCAAATGGTAAAAGTTAATTGAGAAATACAGTCACACAAAGTTTCTTTTCTACAGATTGAATCAGTATCTGGTTGGGGAGAAGTTACAAATGGAATGAGAGACAGGAGTTTTGATGCATGATTGAGTTGATGTTTTCAAACCTAAAAATGGGATTAGTACTGAGCTGTATGGAGATATTGGAAAGAATAGCAGAGATAAAAAAGAGTGCTTTGTTCTGCTTTGTTTTGACCCCAGAATGCAATTTATTAAATAAGCAAATTACATTAATGTGAAGATATCAAAAGAGGACTACTCTACTGATTGATTGGCCTCATGACTGAAGGTAAGATTAACGTTCTTAAAATGTCCTTGTAGCAAATTGCATCATCTGTCTCCTAAAATAAGAATTGCCTCATTTCTGGAAGGAAAAATTTCCAGAAAATACAGTACAGATATGACAAAATACAGTACAGATGTGACAAACTATTGAATCAGAACATTTAGCTTGTGTAGAGATAGGTAGGACCCCTAGGGAGGGTTATGGGACCCAAGACTTTACAGAGGGCAGAGAAAGCAGCCTCTGTTGACTGTGAGCAACAAGTAGTGTTCAAGCAGCTTCCTGGGTTAAAGCTAAAAGGTTGTGGTTTTGACACCTGTCTCTGTGCAGGCAGCACTGTTCCTCCTAAGGCGGATTGCCATGCCTACTCAAATTCCTCTATCAGCGCATTAGGCCAAACCCTAGCAACAAGCCCAATATCCAGTCAGTCAAACTCTGGGGAGTGGGAAAAGGACTCCTACTCCATAAAACAGAACCAAGGCCCCAGATTCAGTGGTGTCCCAGCTCTGGGCACTGCCACCACTGTGGCTGTTTGCCACTTTCTTCCTGCAATACCTACAATAAAATTACTTTTGCCTCATGCTGATCTTCTATTCTGACTCCTCTTCCTCTTTCTACATCGGACAGACAAGCCTAGCTAGAGTGAGTGTGGGGACCCTAGACCCACCGAATAGAACACTATTTTGGAGAGTCATGTAGAACTGTATGTGATGGCTGCAGAACTTTTTTTCCAATATTTTTTAATTAAAACATACTCTGAAGAATCATGTTACAAAGTTACTGCTGGTATAATGACAGCATAGGTCCAATATTTTTTTTTTAACATTGGTGTATGTTTGCAACACATAAAAGTTACATTTGGTTTCTGGCATTGATACATTGATATATTTTATCTCCCACCTATCTCTACATTGATCTTTTTTTTTCATCTCCTTTCTCATCCTTCCTTATCTTCCCTTCTTCCCCCCTTTATCTCATTCCCTTCTTCATCTCTAAAAAATCTGCCTCTGTTTTTTCTACTATCTGTCTTTTCCTTTATTATCTATTTATATTTTGCACTTGAAGAAATTCTCTACATTAAATTCATGTTTAAAATATAAATTAGGGCCGGGGACATAGCTTAGTGGCACGGCACCTGCCTGACAAGTGAGAAGTCATGAATTCAGTTCCCGGTATGAAAATCATCATCATCATCATCATCATCATCATCATCAAATAAAATATAATTTAATTAGATTTTATTTTTAAATTTATTTTTCAATGATATAAAATTGTATGCAGTTGTGGAATAACATGATCTTTCAATATACATATATAAGAGGATCAAAAATACAGTGAACATTTAAATAAAAATTAAAGGTTAAATTTTTTTAAAATTGCAGTAAAAGACACATTGTAAAGAAAACTGAGTTCAGTGGTCCAAGTGAAAGGCATGTTTTGAAGGGCATTCATTAATAACAACATGTCTTTTACTGTAATGAATTTTAAAATTTTAAATTTTAATCAACACTTAATATTGATCAACTCTTTGTGCTAATTTCTGTCAACTAAAATGTTTAAATGTGTCCTCATCCACCTTATTCACTGGATCTGGCACTGTGCAACTTCTGGCTCTTCTAGAAGGTCAAATGATAATAAAAACTAAAGTTCTGAATTGATTCAGGACACAGAGGCAGCCACAATCACTCAGCTAAAGATACTCACAAAAGAGAACTTTCAGAACTTCTTCAGAAAGAACAATAGGATAAGTACCCATTTGAAGCAAAGGAAAGTATTTACAGAGGAAATAATGGGTATTTGTCTTTTGTTATACTCATTTTTTAAAAATTAAACATTTATCACATTTTTATCATATCTTATATATTGTGTAGTTTAAACCAGAATAGACAACTGTCTTCTCATTTATCATCACTTTATGATTAAAATAGTCAATCCTTTTTTCTAGCTTTTTGAACTATATAATAAATTACCATTATCTATAGTCATCTTCCTGTACATAAACACATCAGAAATTCTTATTTTTTTCTTGTCATAATTTAGTAACCATTGATAAACCTCTCCATAGCCTTTCCTCTCCTCTCTACTCCTGAGCCTAGGTAACTATACTAACTTCTGAAAAATGAGCCTGGAAAATATGCCAAGCAAACAAGCTATCGTCCTGGAGGAATTCACGGGGGCGAACTTAGGTAAATAGAACTGTGGTTAACAGTTTATTCAGACGAGCTAGAAAAAGGAAAAAAGTCAGTATGAATGAGGTAAATTGACAAAACTCAAATGAGGAGGAAAGAATTAGGAACCATGAAGCCAAACAAAAAGAGGTCAAAATTAAAGCTGGCAGAGAATAATGACCAAAAATTACATACACATTTTAAGCCCATATTTTGAGTAAGACTAATCCGTATAGACTAATTTTTTCAACCAAAAATTTTAGGCAACAACAGAAATTTTGATTGCTATCCATTGACAATATAAAATTATCTATAATGCATATTTTATCACATGTGGAGTATCATAGTTGATTACTGTTTGCTCAGGTACATTTAATTTGTTCTAATCATTTTTTAATTAAAACCACAGGAATAAACATCTTTATATGTACAATCAGTACAATTTAACTGTTTGTTCTATGCATTTCAGAATATTTAATAAATGTGTGTGCCAAAATGCAAAGGACTATTTTTTTTTAATTTAAACTTTGAATCAATCTGGAAGTTATTTTAGGCCATGGTATGTCAAAAATAAAACTCATCAAAATTCCTAATCCATGATATTAAATATAAAAACTAAGGTATTAACAGTTCTAAAGATCATTATGGTAACACAAAAACCATAAGAACAACAACAAAAGAAACATATGCAAAATTATAACATTGCCCATCTCTGAATTAATATTAAAATCTTTTAATCTACTTTCTTATAAATTTATGTGCTTTTCAAATTTTCTAACATGAGCTTGTTCAACACATATTCAAAACAGAGAAATCAAAAATGTAAATGAAATAAAGCTAACTTTGATGGCCGTGCACAGGTTGACAAAGGCGCAAGCAACTTTGGCTTCTAAAAGAAATGGTTAAGAAGCTAAAACACCCAAGATTCATTTAAAAACAAAATATTTTTTGAGGATAGAAAAAAAAAACACATAGATAATGAGAGTGTCCATGTCCACTCTTCTGTGTGCTTATAGTTAAAGTGACCCACCCATATGCCAAAACAAGGGACGCCGTTGTTATTAACATCTAGATTCTCTCCTTTGTTTACTGTGAATTACTTTTTAAGAGGAGAGAATGAATATTTTTTCCTCTGTATTAGACACAGCCGCCATGTTTATATTTTATAAGAGAATATTTATTATCAGAAAATTAAGAAGCTATTTCCATTTTTAAAAAATTCAAAAAAATAAAATACTTATCATAGCATATCATGGAGTCCTAACTTAAATTATATAACAAATCTCTTCTTATTAATATTTGATTTCTTTCTACATTTTCATGGTTGTAATTAAACTGCAATATCCTACACCTTTGTATAAATTTTGGGGTTCATTATTAGTATAGTTTCATTTTTTTAAAAATTCTCAAGGAGTATTTTCAAATTTCTTTTCAGTAAATTTATTCTAATTTAAACACCAACTCCTCTGTAGAAGAGAAAAAACTTTAAATAAAGTATTTCTTCTTGTGAGTCTTTGATCATTTTGTCTGTGAAAATAAAATGGATACCAGGGTGCTTTTAATTTGTATTTCTTTAAGACTTAGAGAGCTGAAAAGTTACTTATATTTTATTTATTTGAATTGAACATTCAAATTTATAAGAAAAATTTGATCTACTTATGTATCATATTAGTATCAGAAAACTTCTAAAAGGTAGCCAAAAGCAGATAGAAGTTCTGTTGAATATAAGGCATTGCTGATGGCATCTGATAGAATTTTTATTTCTCACCTGCTGTAACTTTCTAGTTTCACCATCCTTGTTGTAAGGAAAGTCATTCTCAGAAGGTAATGCCAAGAGAGTGACTTTGTTAAGTCAGATGTAGAGATAAGCAAGGGTATGTCAGTGGAGTAGTCTCAATCTGTTTCTCAAAACAAAATGTGCAAGGTCTTTCCCTCAGCTCCTATTTCTAAATAAGTGTTTGCAGATAAAATCCATTTAAAATGATATTGTATTGGTTTGTTGTATGTTCTGTATCCAGTGACAGCTTTCTTTATATGAGCAAAGAAAAGGAGATCTGAACACAGATGCACTGAGACACGAGGAAGAAGCTGTGTGACATGGAGTCAAAGAGTAGTTGTCCGCGGTTGCAGGCAAGGAACACCAAGATTTCTGGTAACTATTAGAAGGAAGGAGAAAGGTGCAGAGCGTGTACTCTCTGGGAAGTATCCAGGGGAACCCAAAGCAACTTGATTTACAACTTCCAATGTCAGAACTATGAACAAATACTATTTTGTTGCTTTAAAAAATCCACTTTGTGATATTTTGCGATGGAATTCCTAGAAAACTAAATCAGTCGTGTATTAAATAAGGGTGTATGAATAAATACAGACCAGGAAAAAAGACTAATACTTATATCCTTTGTCTAACAAATTTTAAATGCATTAAGTTAAAATGTGCACAAATTTAGTCAAATATACATAATTCCAATTTTCAAATATTAAAATTAAGGCTTATAAAAGTTGAGTAGTTTGTTTCTTCTGAAAACTTGTGGAAGTTTGTTTTTAGAAAATTATTCCAAGGATTTCAATAAAATAACACTAATAAAATTCTGTTGGATAAATATTTATCATGCATCATACTTTTTAAGGACTGTTCTAAATTCTGTAAATGCAGATGCTTTCAAATAGACAACATTGTCTGCCTAGAAGAGCTTTAATTTAATATAAGCAGTAAGATAATAACATAAGAAATGCACACAGTATATTCATGGTGATGAGAGTGCTGGGGACACTCAAGAGGGCCAAAGATTTTCCAGAACTAAGGTTGTTTTCAAGAAAACCTTGACTGAGTGGGTGCCATCTGAATATGCAAGCAGGGGAGAGAGCCATATAGATCCCCAGAGAAAATCATTTCAGGTAAATATCCGAGTGAGAGGCAAATAGAAGACACATTACAACTGGAGAAGAGTAAGAAGGAAGTTCAGGAAATATGAAGGGTCTAGTTTGGGTAGGTTTTTTAGGTGATTGTACAGATGTGCTTACTAAGAACAAATTAAATACAGTTAAATAGATAATAATACTACTAATCTCTGTTCATCCAGAAGAACAATTTGTGCTATCATTGTTTCATCATTTTTTGTGCCTAAATTTTGTAATCTGAACAACTACTTCTAAGATAACAATATGCAATATATTAACTAGTGTTAATTTCCTACTATTTTTTGAAATTCTGTATCATTTCTATCCTTTCTTCTGTTTTGCTTTTTAAAATAAAAAAAATTTAATTAATAAAAATTAGAAAAAATTTTTAAAAAATACAGTTAGAGAATTTTAAGCAGGAAAATAGTGTGATGTCACTCATATAGTGACATAAAAGTTAGCCAAATTTTATATGTTCAATAAAGCTTATCTTTTCATCCCATAAATTAAACCTGGAACCTTAAAAGTCTTCATCTGAAAAGTTGTAGAGTTCCTCAGTTAATTTCAGTTGACATGCAGCTATTGCTTTGAAAAAGTAAGGGAAAAATTGAAATTAAATCTTCAGTGAATTTATATCTGCATTAATAAGGGAATGCATGGATTCATAGATAACAAGAAGCATACATAATCTCTCTTATCAAACAAACATTTAGATTGAAAATAACTAAAATTTTGTTGCAAATTCCAGAATAGTTGATCTTTTTACTGTTTGCTTTTATTAATTTTTCATCATTTATGCCATTTTTTTCTTTATCTACTAATATCCACTGGACATAGCAGGATTGATAATTGTTTTATTTAGATAGTGAGGCACTGTATCCAATTCTTCAAAGGGTACTTTTGAACTGGATCTAGTAACAGATTTTTATCTGCTATTTTTCTTTATTTGGAAAAGAGATGATTATTTACATTTAAGTTGTCTCATATGAATGGAGGTTTTTAAAAATATTCGTATGTTTTCTAAATGTTGTGTGAGGATGCTGGGAAGCCATTAAGATGTATACAATGAACTTTTTAAACCACATATACTGTACATTTCTATTATTATTTTCCTTTGTGTGATCACCTCTTTCTGTATTCTTCCTCCCTCATGTATTACCAGAATTGACGTGAACTCCAAATTAAGAGATAGACATGTGACTAAGTCCTATTTCTAAATAAAGATTTTTCTAAGATTGATTCCAGGACACACATATATCAGAATCAGTGCACACACACACACACTTTTAGAATCAGTAAAAGATAAAGGGCTTTTCCCTGGGAATATTGGGAAATAACCCTGGCAGTTTTTAACTATGTGGAATGTGAATCTAGAACTGTTGGGATACACCATATGCAAAAGTAAAATGCAGAGAGAATGGAGAGACAAGTGAGCTCAATGAGTTCCATAGGGTCTTAGCCAATACCTATAAAATTAAACTTGATTCCTAGGTATCTTAGGTAGAAAATAAATTAATTTTCTATCTCTGTTGTGGAGTCACTCTGAGTTGAATTTGATTTACTTTCAGTTAACATAAAAATTCCTAACTGATGTTTTGAATAATTCAGAAAGACTCTGCTATAAACTTAAGTCAGTATAGCTAGACGGAATCTCCTCTACTTAATTGTTCCTTTTTCTTCTGTCCTCATGAATTAAGCAGTTATACAACTTTAGCAGTGTCCCTAGTATACTATGAATAAATTATAATAGGCCACACCTACAAAAAGTTACAAGAGCACTATGACATCCAACTCTTCACCCAGATTTATTTTCTTTTTCTCTTTAAGGCTACTCGTCTTTTGGTCCTAAATTAACCATTTTTTTCTCTAACACACCTGTAAAAATATGAAGCTGAAGAAGAAAGAGTGCATAACATCTATTAGACACATTATTAATGAAATTGCTTAACAAATATACAATCTTTTCACTAAACGTCCCATAAAAAGTTCCAAGAATGTGAGCATCAAAGGTCTATTTTCAGTCCATCTCTTCCTTGAACCAATTCTGCTATTTAAATTCCTTCTGCTTTCTCCATTTTTCTTTCATAATGTGATATTTTTTCCTGTCATGTTGCTATTTGTTGTTCATAAATTCTAAGACATAACCAGTGCATGCAAATCACAATGTTTTTATGAGAAGAGGGGTTTAGTGCCAGTAAGAGATTTATGACACTATATATTTTTACTTGCTATTAGTCACAGAGGCATTTTAATGTAGAGATTAATTTTTAATAACCGTTCTATTTGCATCTCTGAACTTATTGATTTGAAACATGGTGGTTGTGGCTATCAGGATATCTTTTTCGAGTCAAGCAAAGTTTAAATAAGCCTTTTTTTTTTTAGGTCACGCATTTTGGCTGAGCTTAAAAAAATTCTGTAGTTAAAAATGAACATAGTGGAAAGATTATGTGGATTATCAAAACTATTTTTTGTAGTACATTGAATAGTAGGAAGAGAGAAAATTATTATATCTCATATTTAAAAGTGTACAGAAAAGGCCAGTTGTGGTGGTGTACACCTATAATCTCAGCACTCAGGAGGCTGAGGCAGGCAGATCACTGTGAGTTTGAGACCAGCCTGGACTACATACTGAGATACTGTCTCAACAAAAAAAAAAATTGTACACAAAAATAAATGAAGCTGAAACTTCAGGTAAGGTTGCACTTAAGAGTGAAAAGACTCTGTGGTATATGCTTTATGTGTTATATGCACTCAAACAAGAACTAACTCATTTTTTTTGAAATTCATAATTGTAATATGTAAATTAATAGAGAATTAAGACCCTATTAGCAGTATGTTCTCAGTGGCATTTAAGAAAAATAGTTCTCTTTAAATAGAGAAATAAATATGAATTCATTAGAAAACAGTACACACAAATTTATAATGAACATTCTCTAAATTTCTAAATGCCTAAATAATCAACAATTGGATTAACCAAAGGTATAATCATGGAATGATATATCATGTAGCTACTCTTGTATAGATTTTGGGATAATACTAATGACCTGGGAAAAATGAATGATGCTTGCATTCAAAAAGTATAAGTAATAATCCATTGTTTAAAGGAAGGAATGCACATACGCCCAGACAGAGCTATATTATAATAAATTACAATATGCTAAAGGTTGTTCCCACTTAGTGATAAAATTCTGAGTTTTATTTTCACTTTTACTTATGCATGTTTGTAAGTTTTCATGATGAAGTTTATTATAGTATTAACTTTAGATGAATTAGTTTAAAAACTTTGCTTACAGGCATCTTGAGGTTCATCCAAGTAAGACACAATTGATCCTTGCAATAAACAAGGCTAAAAACAGCGATGGTTTAACTGAAGCTTGCAGAAGTGAAAGCAACTCCCTTAGAGAAGACTTCCTTTCACAGAAATAGCATAACTGGTTATTTGGGCCAACTTTCATGGTCCATAAAGCAGTGCAACTAGGAAACCTATATAAAATGTAAACACATTTTCCAAGAAACATAAAATAGTAGGTGCCCTGGATTGATCTGTGCCTCCCCAAAAATTTAAGTATTGAATTCCTTTCCCAGTGTGGTATGTGTAGAATTGAAATCTGTGAGCGGTCATTAGGTTTAGCTGAGATAATGGAAATGGAGACCTTCTGGTGGGATCAGCACCTTATAAAAGAGACAGAAAGGTTGTTCTCTCTCTGCCTACCCTTCCATCCAGATGAAGGGAAAAAAGGTTCACTTTATCTTATTGAAAGTCATTTCTTCCAAATTACCTTTTTATGTTTAATAATAAACCATATATATATATATAATTTGGCTTCATTGGTTACATGTAGTAAATGAAATGGTAATTTAAATTACAAGAATTTCATTTTAATATTGCCTTGCATCATAGGAAACTTTTAAAATAAATGTAAACAATATAGTTTCAGAGAATTAGGATTGGATGACAGATTTTGTGATGTAGCTTTAAGGGAGTTTATTATTTGAGTGTCAATATTTCCAACATTTCCAATAAGTATGTAGGGAAGAAATTCCATGTTTAGATGTGAAACCATTTCACTTTTTGTAAATCTTCTCTGAAGAGCAAGTCATCCTTTGATAAGAACAGACCCCACTACTCTGTTTACGATAAATCTAAACTGAAGTCATTATAAGTTCTCACTGAAATCTGTGTGTGTAGGCAAAAAAGTTTTCAAGAGACTTTTAACTATGGCAATGAATCATAGCAAAATTCAGAATCTTCAAAGAGGACTATCTTTACTTTGAAAACGGAGAAAAGCAACAGAAGGCCATCTTATGCCAGTGATCAGAAAACTAAAATAAGAAAAAATAGTATGAGAGAGGAGACTCTGCAAGTTGATTTTCTAAATCATCTGGAAATATTCACATAGTCTAAATACTCTGGGTGATGGTTTAGCCTTAACAATGGAAAAAGACTCAGGTTTCTTGTACCTGCAATTTATATTGAGAGATCATGTGTGGTCATACTATAGGCCAATGTCTTTCAATCCATAGGTCTTTATTGGGTCATTACTTTACCTTAGGGAGTCTTGCTAAGTATATCTTAATTAGTTATGATAATCTAGAAAATATTTGATTATCAGAATAAGTCAATTCTGGAAAAATGATTCTGATTCTGTTTGTATTTATGTGGTGTGATAAAATGGTGAATGTTTACATTGTTAAAAATGTAGTAAAAGACACATTATAGTAACTCACCTCAAACACATTTGCTTCAAATACATTCATCCCATCATTCTCATCACTTTCTGAAATAGTTTACAGTTTACATTTATGGCAATTTCTGTCAGATAAAAAATATTGTGCTGGGGCAACCCACTCGGGACCCCTTCTGTCTCTCTCTTAGACAGAAGCTTTCTCTCTCTCAATAAACATATCCTGCTCATAACCTCCGTTGTTCCTAAAATTCATTCTTTGATTTTAGAGAACATGAACTCATGCCAAACACCTAGTAGATTGGGAGTTTCATTTCCCCTATATCATTTGGAGGTTCTTCCACCAAGATCATTGGACAGAGGTAAGAGTTGGCTTTTGCTTTATAAACTCTGGACTGGGACTCATTTAGGTAACACATTTTTATGCTTCAAATTTTGCTTCGTCCACCAGGTGCTTATAATTAATTGTGATATTGCTTGTCATTTGTTTTTGCCCATTGTTTTTAATTGCTTTGTCTTTTATATAGTTTTGTTAAAATAGTGATAAATCTAAGTTAAAACATGTGAAGGTTATGATATTTCTTTTATGGGACATTTTTATTATTTCGTTCTTGTACATGTTGCATTTAAACTAGTGGCTAAATTTACTGGTACTCTTTGCTTGACGATATTTAGACAGTAGCGTAGAGAAAACCCTCAGTAGACTTTCATACAAATGTCTGTAAAGTAGTTCTTAAATGAAATCTAGCCCAGACTTAGAAAATATACATGCCTACAATAAAACTGGGACTCCTTCCACCATTTAAATGGCATTAGGCAGGTGGCCGGTCTCTAAGACTTGGAGGCGAGGTTTCACTGAGACAGACTGGTTCTGATCCTCCTCTACACTCTAGAGGAAATGTCAAGCCTGTTCTGCTCCAGTTTCCATTCTTTGGCTTTACTTCTAATCATTTCCTTTGCTTTGTACTTTCCTTATAGAGGCATGTAAAATCAGAAAGGACTCTAGACTGTTCCTACCTTTTCCTCCTAAGTTAAGCCCATAGAAAATGAGCGTTTGCTAATGCCAGAGACAAGAAAGTTATTCTAGATGAGGAACACATACACCATCTCTGGGTCAGATAAGACATTGGAATTTTGCCCTCCAGAAGAGGGCAAAATTTTGCCCAGCCATGTCCTGGCTTAGTGTTCTGGGCACAGTGTCTTGTGGAGATTGACCTGAGACACAGTGGAAAGATCCTCCAGAAGAAGCTATTTCCAAAAGCAGCACACTTATGGGACCTAAACACATTTAGATTAAGGAGGCTCTCCAACCTTCCAAGTTGTGGACTTTAAAACTTACTACAAATTTATAGAGCACCAGGTAATGATCTTGCTCAGGCTTTTAACTATCCTTTATAGAACTTTGACAAATGGTGGTCACTCTGCCAGCTAATAATCACTCTTAGAGTAGAGGACACCTTCAAAGCAGAGGACAGGTTTCCCCAACGTCTGTTTGGTGAATCCCCATTGAAGCCAGTGGCCAATGGAATCAATGAAATGTTGACCAGACAGACAGTTGGATTCTTTTCTGGAGACCAGACCTTTGGTTATCTGGATCAACAGAAGCTGAGAACTGCTGAGGGTCCCAGCCAGGGTGACTCTCTAGTCCTTCAAAAGGTTCTTCAGTAGACATTGGCTCATGACCACAGAAAATCTCCACTTATCTATCATACTTAATTCTCTGCTAGTAGACTAGGAACACTCCCTAAGCTTTTCATTTTAGATTACTTAGACTACCACTCCCTTCAGAGATTAAACCCAGGCAGCTTTCAACAGCTTCTTATAGCAGCTAGTAGGGGAACAATTTACATTTGTGCCTTACATATGTTAATTAACAGTAAATAGTCTTTTCTGTGCCTAGAAAAGGGATATGCCTTTATTAACTTATAAAATGTGATTGCTAGATGATAATAAATTTAAACTGTGAGTTTTGGAAATATAGAAATTTACATAAAGTATAGCCTTGTCCTGTTGTTAGGAAAGGTTACCTAGGTAATTAGATGGAGGACACAAGTGTCTGGAGACTTCTTTGCCCTAGTGCAAAGGGAAAAACTCCTCCAGTCAATTGTTCAATCT